>CM046423.1:8202277-8359777 GCA_025506505.1 Flaveria sonorensis
TGATGTAAGGGACTAGATTTGAAGAAGAGAGAGAGGGGGAGGAGGTGTATCTAATATAAACATAAGAGTCAATTAAATGAAAGGTACATGTGGATGTGGTTAGGTTTGTTTTTAATTTTGATCTTCAGATTTGAAAAATTATAATGTCGGTCCAAACGTTTTAAAAAAACATAACTCCAACCACCACCACCACCGCCGCCACCGTGTACCACACCCACCACCGACACTCTTTTGCCTCCAGCACCGGTCTTTAGTCACACCACCACCGACAACACCACCACCGCCTCCATCTTCTTTCTTTTTCACCTTTGTAAATCCCCACCTCCCTCCGATAGCTTCTATCTCCGCCTCATTCACGTACGCCACCTCCTTCTCCTTCTCCTTCTCATATTCTTCTTCCTCTTCATTCCCTCTCAGCCACCACTGTCGTCGCAGTGCTCTCACCGTCCGCGCAGCTCGTATGCGATGGTTGACGGAGTAAATGGTGGTGGTTTCAGTGGTTGCGATGGTGGCGATGGTTGTTGGTTGTGATGGTTACAAGTGTTGTAGTGGTTGTGATGGTTGCGGTGGTTACAAGGGTTGCGGTGGTTGCGACGGGTAACGGTGGAGATGGTGGTGGTAATGAGCGGCGGCGACGACGGTAATTAGCGGTGGTGGTCTGGGGGTTTACGAAAAGGGGAAGAAAGAATGGTTTCATGAAGGTTTCAACTTAGTGGGCCCAACTTTATATTTTGTTTTGTTTTATATTGAAAATAAGTTTAATTTCTTTTTTATTTTTTATTGCAGGAATAGTTTAGATATTTTTTAAATTTAACTTGCTGAACCTTGGATCGATTTTGTAATTTTTCAAAGCTAAGGTTCAAAAGTGAAAACATGCTTGAACATAAAGACCTTTCATGTAATTAACTCTAAACATAAATATCTCTATTTTAATATTTAGTTTTTAATATTGAACTGAGGGATATTTTGATCATTTGGCAATCATTTAACAGAAAATTGTTAACATCGTTAGTCAAAAGGACGAAAATAAAAACAATTTTCCAAACTAAGGCCAATAATAAACACAAATTAAAGGTTGGTAATCGAATGAATACATTATACAAACTCAGGGACCAAAAACGAGATTAACTATTCCTAATAAAATGAGCTGGGCTTTCCTAAAGGTTATTTAATTTAATATGAAATAATTTCATATTCTATATCTGATTCTTTTTTACTTTAGATTTTTATAACACAGCCATGTCTTTTTGTAAAGTTTTTTTATCCTGTGTTTAACATTTTACTTTTTGATACTACTATTTCATGTTGATCTGTGAACCACTGCAATTAAATATACTTTTCATGTAATATCGATTGAATTATTATTTTAGATTTTTTAAGTTTTGTATCTTAAGTTCAATTTTTTTATTTAAGCGGATTTTTAGGTTTGTTATTTAACGTTCTCGAACACACTCTGCGACGTGATATTTTTTCTTTTTGTTTTCATATAAATTTACTTTTATGTACTTATTTCATATATCTCATATATAACATTGAGACGGTTTATTTTTATATACATTTTAGTATTAAATTAACTCAATACCAAGTCCGTTCATGTTCCGACAAAAAAGGAGTCAGTTTGCGTTTTGATATAAATTTTATTCAAAACAACGTAAAGACGTAACTTTTTCTTAATTTCTAAATGTACCATTGCAACATGTTTTTAATGAACATTTTGATTTTCAAAATAACGTAATCGCTACTACATAATCTTCCCTTTACCCGCTTAACCACGTCAGCATTACAGTTTAACGTGTCGCAACGTGAGCGATCATGTTGCTAGTTTCTATTACTTACATGTTTTAAACAATTATAATTTTATAAATACAATGTCAACCTATTTAGGCCTCTAGGGTGAGTACCGGTCCAAAATTGAACCGGACCAGAACCGTATAATATATATGTGCAATTACAAAATCGAGAACCGGACCATGAGCTAGTGGATCGGTTCCTGGTTTTCATTGGTTCATGGGCGGTTCTTAACGGGTTTATGCTAGACCGTTTAAGATTAATACGCTGCAATTTAATGGGCTGCAAAACTATTTCAATTTTCAACAACATTTATATAGGTTGTGAAACCATTTAACTTGTTTGGGCTGCAAATTAAATACCCTTCACTATAAATTTTATTCAAATTTGAATTGTATTAGTTGACAATCCTCTTACTCTTGTAACGTGTAAAAAGAGAGACGAGTAGAAGTCGTAAATTGGTCGTTAAAAAGAAAATTTGTTGCTAAAATGCGGTTATAAAACCAATTGCTAGAATGTTGTGGCAAAGCGGTCGTCAGAAAAAAAAAATGCCACAAATGGGTAGCAAACTTTGTAGACTCTAAAATAGCTGTTCAATTCGATTGCAAAATTATCCTCGGATGTAAAATGGTCATAAGAAAAAAGATTATTCATGGATGCTTTTGGCAACACGTTTTTGGGCAATTTGTTGTAAAAAGCTCTCCAACAAACCACTCTTTCCACCTTGTCTTCGAACGACATCTCCTACTCCCGTTGGAGATGTTCTTAAGGATGGAAGGAGTGATTTACCCATCTCAAAATCCACCACGTCACATCAGCAACATATCAAATTCCTCTAAATCTCCCAAATTCCTCTAAAACAAGGAAATGGTTGCCTCAAAATCCCCTCAATTGTAATTGTTTATTTTATTTAAATTCAAACGCAAATTTAGAAACAACTTTTCATTAAGATTTAAAGAAGATACTATATATACTAAAAGTATTAAAATAATAAAAAGATATTAATGTATAGGATGAACGTATATTTGAGCGATGTGTTTCACTGGATTTGTTCGAAGGCTATTTATCGTGGGTGTCTCGGGATCATAGCTCTAAAATAACAACACTATCCTAAAAGAGTGATTAGTTTTGAAGTGTGATTGTGCGTATATGTAGGAAAAATGTGAAAACAAAAAATGTTCTTTTATTTCTATACATTTAACTGTAGTATTACCATTATGTACACAGTAATATAATCGTGGACAACCAATGAATCGGGCGAGTATATTTCGGGGCTTGCCGATCACTGATAAAGAAAAACGTTTTTTTTTACTAATTGGATTAAAAAAATCTTGCGAGTTAGGCACCTCCTGATCCCACTTTGCAAAATATCTTGGGAGTTAGGCAACTCCCGATCCCACTCCACGCACCCTAATAGAATGCGGATCATTTTTTTTGGGATCAAGAATTTAAAATGAAATTCTAACTAATAATCATAATTGTTTTAGAACAAACAGTTTACATTTTGAAAAATAAAGCAACATAATAAAATGCATTTTCTTTCTCAAATAGATGAAATATTATTAAAATGATGCGTACGGTGAATAGTGATCATTTGAGTTGTTTCAAACGGGTTTGTGATGTTCTAGTTTTCATTCCGTAGAGTCGTAAACTCATATCCTATATGTAGTGTCAACAAATATTTAAAACCTTTAAAAAGAGAAAAAACTGAAATATAAAAAGAAAACGAGTATTTAAATACGAGGCTAGATATGAGATTAGATAGTGATATCATGACCAATTGCATGAAACTGATCACATACACATTTACTTGCTTTAATATAAATATATTGAAATCGTATACAATCTTAAGAAGCACGTATAATAAATAACACTTTGAAATTATTAGAAATTTAATTACTAAGAAATAAAATTGCTTCATATGTACTTGAGTATTTTATATTTTTAGTATGTTTCTGATGTGTTTGAGATCGACTTTTAGGTAGTGGAATCTCAAATAATTGCATTAACAATTGGGTGGGGTTATTCTACAAAGTGTATTTTGCTATAAAGTGTGAGAAAACACAATGAAGCTAAAAAAGTCACAAACAAATTATATTCCACAATCTAAATCGAATTTCAAAAAAATACTTTGGAGTCTCTGTTCCTCTCGTCGTTCACTTTCAGAAAAAAAAAATTTCATTGTGTCTTTTATGACACAATGACGTCATTGTGTCTTTCACAATGACACAATAACGTCATTGTGTCTTTCATAAATGACACAATAAAAAAACGTCAATTTTTTTATTTTTTTTATTTTTCGTTTATTTTTTTTCTTAGTGAGGATGACTAGGAGAACAAAAGCTCGGAATTACTTTTTTGAAATTCGATTTAGATTGTGAGATATAATTTTTTATGACTTTTTTTTACTCATTGTGTCGTCTCATACTTTGTACCAAAAATACACTTTGTATTTGAACCTCTTTCTTAACAATTTACGTTTTGTAATTGAGGACTTGACACCCACTAGGAAATACATGACCTAACAGGTAATGTGTAATTGGAGTACCGATTCTCAAATATGAGATATCGTTGGTATAACTCGGATTATCAAAATCCGTCCTAAACCAACCTATTTTCATCCATACTCATCCTAATATGATACCCCTTTACTCATTAACGTTGGTTTGCGGGATTTTTCATGAGCATGGAGGATCCGATTTGTGATCTTATTTGGTTAAAAATTCTTCGCGGGACTTCTTAACCGGATACAAAACTTTAAACTCATCCAAAAAGCTGACTTGAACATCTAAAATTCAAGCATAATCTTGTGTCGATGATACAAATTTCTAACAAGTTCAAAATGTAATAAGTATCATATGCATACCAATGTCACGAGTTTAACATAAACTCAAAATATCAAAGTAACTATAATAGTGTCTAACGCGTAATGGGAACTAAGAACACGCATTCTTATACTAAATTAATTATATATTTTAAATATTATATAATACTTGAATATTTATGTATTTGATTTTGATACGGAGAAACAAGTTTAGTATCATTTTCAAGGATAATGATGACCAATCACCTAAAATCATCCCTGGATTTCAACCCATGGGAAATATTTTGAACGAATGAGCAGTGGCGAATCCAAGAATTTATTTCTATGAAGTTACTGTTTTCTTAAATGCTGTAATTTTATAGATCTGGATATAAAAGATATAGCTTGATTCGGGTCGGGTCAAGTAGATCATATAATAGAAGTACGATTCAATAATTAAAAAATATCATCATCAAAATGTAAAAAACACATAATGTTTCTTTATGATTTTAAGTTGAAAAAATCTTTACCTCTACCTATTGTGTGTTTTGTCCAAATATCCAACCAAAAATTGCCCTTGTCTTTGATCTTAAGTTCAAAACTTCAAAGTATTAGGTACGAGAATATTTTAGGTTTTATTATTATTGGGTATTAGAAGTGGGTTTAATTTAATTTATTTATACCTGGGCTTTACGGGTATTAGGTGTTTAGTTAGAGTATGCTGATTTAGTTATTTAATTATTTAACTCATGAACTTTTTGAAAGTGTAAGTTTATATCTTTTTATAACTAATGGAGTTACCGTTTAAAAAAACATTGTTATCACTTAAAAACTTATACAATTATTTATATATGCACCAGAAAATTCACTGTATTCCAGTGACTCCAGTGAATACATACTAGGTCCGCCCCTGCCAATGAGATTTAGTTCAAGCGGTTGAGGTGAGATATCTTAACATTTCATTAAAATAGGGGGAGATATTGGGTTTAAGTCTCATCTAAGACAAAAAAAAAAGAATTGTAGGTTGGGCCAGAGGGTTTCTCACTTAAGATGGGTTTTCTTCTAAAGTTGGTCTCTGTTTTGGGATTGATAGGGATAGACTAACCTACAAGCTTTCTTTCGGGGATGTGCAAGCTTAGTACCGCAAAGTTCCTTACTCTAGTAATAAAGATGAGCGGGTGGGCTAGTGACCCGTCAGTGATTCAATTAGCCGATTTTGACTCGTATTTATTTCTATTCAAAGGTATGATTAAGTTATAAATTGGTACTTTTGCATGCTACCAAATAATGGATATTGTTTTTTTTAAAGTTTGTATCGTTTTTATATAAAACTTTAAAGAAAGATGGTAATCATGAAAGAAAAGGTTGCATACATGTATGAATATGATAAGCACACATGTGACTTGATAAGCTATGCGACATTTCAACTTGCCAACGTTATAAATTAATTTTCAGGACAAAACAAAGGCATGTGAGGGATTTACAAGAAACAAGGTTTACGTAAAACACGTGCTTTGGTTGTTTGTATGTAACCCAAACATTTCATTAATTAATTATTTAATAATAACAATAACTATAATATATTAATAGTAATAACAATAATAATCTTTTGTCACTTTCTTCCCATAACCAACCTAGGATATTAAAATAACATCGTATGCTAAAGAAGCGTTATTGGTGATTGCATTTGTAAAAAAAAAAAATTATAAAACAATACGTGTGGAATTTCTCATCTGAAATCTATAAACCTTATGACTTTTGACATGACTCGGTTTTAAATAAACATTTATATCAAAACTTGGAAAGACAAAATATTGAAAATGCTATATTCAGTATTCTATATAACAGTATTATACACCCAATGTTATACAAAAAAACTAAATATTGACCGACTTAGTTTTAAATAAAATTTAATTTGAGATACAGGAAAATAAGACTGTTGTGATGATTTATTCAGAATTTTATAAAACATTATATTATATACTTATGTTATAAAAGTGAACCACATAACTTTATACCAAAGTGTAGATAAGGTTAAACACATTGATCACAACTTTGCATATTTGTAGTTTTATAAATAATTATATTTTGAAAGTTCATAAACAATAGCTTAAAAAACTAACTCTAATAATGTTAAAAAGCAAACCTGGTTTAAAAGACTTATAATTTACGCTTACAATAGTAAATCATTATTTATTAATTTGCTTTTTAACAAGTATGTAAATTTGTACTAGTATTACTAAACTTAAATATATTTTGATATTTGGACAATTTCATATATCCCTTTCTAAACTTGAAAAAATTACATATGTTTCAATATCATACTTAAAAACCATTACACATTATACATTAAAAACTTGTTAGGAAAATATATAATTTTTCAAGTTCATAAGAATATATAATTCTCCCTTTGATATGGCTATTGTTTTATGTAGCTATCGACTTTAATAAAAGTTATGATTACTTGTTTTAGTAACTAATTTTTTTAATCATTTGCATTTTAATAAGTATGTAAACATGCACTAGTATTACTACTTAAAACACATATTGATATTGGAGTAATTTCATATATCCTTCTCTAAACTTATAAAATTATATATTTTTCTAAATCTACTTAAAAGACTCTTGTATATTATACATTGAAAACTTATGTGTCAAAAAAAATATGTAATTTTACAAGTTTATAAGGGGATATATGTTTTAGGCCAATTTCAACATAACATTAACTTTCACTTTTATGAAAATACATATTATTCATAGTACCGAACCAAACAAACTAATACTTGTTACAATGTCAAGCAATTTGGTTACGATTATTATTATAGAAATAAATATCATTTCTCAAACATAAAATTGAAATAAGCAAATGAATCGAAATAATATAAAGACATAAATGCTGGCCTAAAGATAAGGCTTTAAAATCGGAAGCACACCACCAATTCCATGTTTGAAGGTCACGTTACCCGACGTCTATGGATCCTATTTCTACTTATCATTGTCTATGGATCACGTTTAGGTTTTGGTTAAAAATTTGTCATAATACTAATTCTATAATAATAGTTTTTGGATAATATATTATATAATAATACATGTATGAAAAACGGAATTGTCTTTTACACTAAATTTATAGAGGTCTAGCAATTAGTTAGTGTAGAATTTGTAATATGAACAAGACAATGTCTCTAATTGCTAGATCTTATATAATCTCTCGCTATTAACTTACTAGTAGTTCTAATGAAAATTCCATTCAACCGTTAAAAAAACTAATTGCTAGATCTAGTTATCAATTATTGTCTTGTTCACTTCATTTCATGGATTTATGGGATGTGTTTCGTCTAGCGATTAAGTTTCCATTGTGCTTTAAGTAATCAAAGAATCTACGCATATGCTTAGAGTTTAAAATGCAATAACCTTGACTAAAAAGGCCCCAATTTGAAACAGTTATTCTAAAACTAGGTTAGTATAATGTGTATTACACGGGTAAAAATAAATATTAAATAGTACATAAGAATTTTATTTTTTTTTAAAACACAGGTTTAAAATATATTGTGTTTTTTTAAGTTTGATATATTTTTTTAAAAAATTCTTATTTTATAAAAACTTATTTATTTAGAAATAGCTTTTGTAGAAAAATCTATTTTTAATCTAATAAAAGTATTTAAATATTAAAAAATTAAATAATTAATTAGTAGTTAATATGATATTTATTAGGAGAGAAAATTGAGAAAATATTATTTGGAAGGCTTAGAATTGTAACATGTGACATGTAAAAACCTTCTTTTATTAATATAGATAGATATGAGTTAATTACATAAATGGTCCCTGTGGTTTATCTAAAATAACAGGTTTGGGTACTAAAGGTTTTTTGTAACAGGTTAGGGTATTGTGTTTTAAATTTTGTAACAAGTTAAGGTATTAAGACTAACAGTCGTTAGTTCTTCTGTTAAATTTAATTGCTATTTGTCTTTTTATTTTATAAGGACTATTAATGTAATTAAAGGGACTGTTTATATCATTTACTATAAATAAATGATTGTCTGTGTAATTTAACACACACATACACACACACATTTATATATATATATATAATTACACATTTGTTCCTGGATAATTTCACCACCACCATCGTCGGCCACCGCCGCCGCCCACCATCACCGGCCACCGCCGCCGCCCACCATCACCGGCCACCACCCCGTCACATTCTCCTCACCACCATCATTGTCTTCAGCTCTATAAATGAAACAATAACAACACCATCAGCAGCTTCACCACCACCGACCACCAACCACCGACCATGCAACCAGTCACCACCAGCAACTACCACCACCACTGGGCAACAACCACCCAGTCGGAAGTGACCACCACCAGCCCCCACATCATCACCACCATCGCAACCTCACCGCATTATCACCACCATCGGAAAATCACCAAATCAGAAACTCACCACTATCACACCATCATCGTCATCTACACCTCCACCATTGGTATCATCATCTTAACAAACCCCCATTCCTTTTACCCTGTTAACCCTAAAATTTAAATAAAACACCTAAATCGTTGGCTGTTCATTGAAATCAAGGGTGGTGCAACTGTTGGTGTTCACGAGGCTCAGTTAGGGTTTAGATCTGGTCCATACATTACCCGATTTCTTGTGACCATTGCTTAATTAGGCTTCATATCTCAATTAGGTGGTTCGGTGATGGTTGGGTGTTCAAAAGGTTAGCGCTTGAAGGTGAACGAAGTGATATTGAATAAGGTTGTGGCAAGCGGCGACAATGGTGAGTGGCAACGACGATGGTGGGTGCTTAGTTGGAAATTAACAGGGGAAAAAGGAAGGGGTATTTGGTGATGTGATCGATGGTGATCATGATGAGGCACCGGAGACGGAGATGGATAAAAGTGGTGAGAGCGGTGATGCCGGCGGTGGTGGCCGCGATGATGTCCGACCGGAGGCGATGGTGGTGAAATATTATTATTCAGTGAT
This sequence comes from Flaveria sonorensis, assembly GCA_025506505.1. Lineage (NCBI taxonomy): Eukaryota > Viridiplantae > Streptophyta > Magnoliopsida > Asterales > Asteraceae > Flaveria > Flaveria sonorensis. Next base: position 8,211,853 of record CM046423.1, read on the forward strand.
GTAATTCAATATATATATATATATATAATATATATATGTGTGTGTGGTGTGTGTGTTGTGTGTGTGGTGTGTGTGTGTGTGTATCTGTGTGTGGTAGAGTTAAATATAAATATATTTTTTAATTAAATTACACAAATAGTCCCTCAACTTTACAAAATAGTTCTATAATATGAAAAGACTAAAATGCTCTTAATTTAACAGAATATCTAACGTCTGTTAGTGTTAATACTCAAACTTGTTACGAAAATAAAAGTGAGTACTCAAACATGTTACTTTTTTTGCTTATTACCAAAATCTATTTTAGGTAAACCATAGAGACTATTTATGTAATTAACTCTAATAATAGATAACGTTTTATTATTTTTTTAGAGGTATAATGGCTAATTCGTTCAAGACCTTCAATTATTAACACATGCTCATTATGATCTATTTTTATTTATATTTTATCTCCATGACTCCTATTTCGATTCTCATTCTCCAATTGGGAGTTTAGGATGATCTGCAATATTGAAAGAAAATTAGATCTGGTAATATTGTAATGAGATGTTTTGTTTTTAGTGCTCTTTTGATTTCTTTTGTTTGTGGATTAGCCTCTCTATTCATGTTCACTTTTGTTGTCATTTTCTGTTTAACTAGCGGGTAAATACTCGCGCTTCATAGCGGGTACAATCTTGAACAAGTCGTAGTTTAAAAGAACATTATGTTCTTGTAAAATTAAAGAGCAAGACAAAAACAAACTAAAACAAGAAAAGAAGTAAGAGTAAATTATTTTAAACGAAAAAAAAACAGACAAACAAATCACCAGCTTAGGAGTAGATTAAAGAGCATCCATTGTCTTACGGGTTTGCGAAAAAGTTTACTAGAAAAAGGTTTAAACGAAACCATGTGTTATAATGAGAACTTGTGAAAATCCGTCAAGATTAATCAAAAGCGTTATTTTTTTTAGTTGGAATAAAGATATTACACATATAGAAGATTATAATCTTTTATGCATATGTATAAATTAGAAGTGTAAAATAGTTAACACGTAAGTTATAATAAAAAAACATATATTTGCATTAAACTTTTTACAGTTGTAAATTTATATATATGCATAAAAAATTATAATCGTCTATATAAGTAATAATGTTATTTCAACAAGAAAAAACAATATTAGTTGTTGATCTTGATGAGTTTTCACTAGTTCTCATAATAACACAGAGTTTTTAGTTTAATTACTCTTGCTTACTAATACCGTCTTGTTTACTTCCTCATAAGCAACTTAACTATGTTTTGAAGTGGGGAATTTTCTGGATATAACGTTTATGGTTAGATGGTGAACAAATTACGAAAAACCTTGTCGATTTTATGTGCTCAAAACGGATATATACTGTTTAGTTATCGGATATACAGAACCGTCAAATAGCCTCAAGGTTTCTCAAGAGAATCAAATCGTTGGTACCTTTTTCGATGTTACCCTCGTTATGACTTTTAAGGATAACTGGTTTTAAGTTATGCATGCTAGCGAGTGCATAAAACTTTGAAAAAAACTAACGTCTAAATATTGTCACGAACATGCTCGTCGAATATAAGAAAAAAGTAACCTGGACATTATTAATAAAATTGGAATTTATATAAAAGTCAAAACAATCACTAACTGATGCGTTGTGGTAAGGCTGTTGAAAATCCGTGAAACTTTATATAAAAATACGTTAAAAGGTTTACATCGAAACATTAAAAAAGAGAATCACGCAGCAAAGAAAAAACGAAACATTTAAAAATATTAATGTTGACAAAGTTAGCATGTTTGATTGTATAAAAACGATTTTTAAAAGCCAGATGAAAAACAACAAAAAAAAAAAAGAAATTGTGAAAAACAAAACGAACTATGAATTACTTCGACAGCTTGTACTTTTATATATCGATGATTGAATTATACATTATGAAGTGCGTTTCTATTTTGAATGCATATTACACCGAAACGTAGATAAAACAAGCACACCACAACGATGTATTCGGATTTTTATAAAGTATTAAAATTTAACATTAATAAGAAAAAAACAATAATAAAAAAATTGTGACTATGCCAAAAATACAAATAGATAGATTTAAGGTATAAAATGTAGATGTATCTAAACTTATGATTATCAAATTATAACTTCCAAGTATTAACCAGTTAAAACATACATAATACACGGTTTTTAAATTCCGTAATGTAAAAGATTATATAAATTTCACAAAGTAAAAGGGATATATTATTAAAAAGAGTTTTTGAGACTTCATATACATCAAATGGGGAGGCATCCCCCTCCATTCGACCATTCTCCCTTCTTGTCTCGGTCTTTGCATAAATAAGAAATTGCCTTTTGGGGATGTTGTTGGTGGTTGTTTGATGTAAAGTATACCTTTATTAAATGTACTCAAAATGCTTAGTTTATTTGGACCTCGTACAATGTGATCTAGAAAGTCAAGATTACAAATTTACAATGGATTGCCATCCTTTTTAGGATTAAACTTTATTTTGGTTTCTAGGTTTATACTCATAAGTCTTTAATATATGAGATTTTGATCACATTTGAGCACAAGAGAAAGCTATAACACTTAGAAAGAAGAACTTTCACAAACTTCCTTTGGAAAGCTAGGGGTTCTTAGATTGTACTACAATATCATATTGGCACAAGTTGGTTGAAAACTCGCATCTTCTTGAGTCGTTTCATTGCTTATGTGAACACTCTAGACGAAGATCCTCTACACAAAGATCCACGAACAACTTTCTGGATGTAGTTTTAAATATTCTTTGGATGTTTAATTTTCTTGAGTTTCTTGTTATTTGCAATTCGATCCATAGTAAAAGATTTCTGGAAGGTTTTCAAATCCTTGTATGTATTTGCTTTTGTTGCCAAAAATATATTAAAAGCACATATGAAATCTTAATAGTTGTATCAGAGTCACTTTTGAAAATTTTCGAAATTGTTTAGTGATGAAAATTGGTTTTATGTTGCAAATAGAAAACATTTGAGTTATGACTTTTCATCATGAAAAAGGTATATTTTGTAAGCAACTTTCTTTTGTCTACTTTGGTGTTTGTGTATATATTTCTGTAAGCAGTATGTATTTGTGCGTATTATGTATATACAAAACAAGTTATTTTATTGTGAAATTGTAAATTATACTTTCATCATGATTTTGTAATAATTTGTTTTTCAGGTTTTGTCTTCTTTTTTTTAATTCTTGCTGCATAAATATTTAGTACTGGAGACTTGTAATTTTCATTTCAAAATGTACAATGATCAATACAATATCATTTGAAGGTTCTTAACAAAGAGAGCTTAAAATCAAACTAATATGGATGTGTGGATTTTTAAACATTTGTTGTTTTGTAGTCTCACAAACATTAACTAGGCTTGTCTCTATATATATGTTTTCATTATTTTTACATGCTTGAAATAAATATAGGATTTTTGAAATACTAAAAGTCAATTTACAGAAATGGCATAATGCAAATAATGAGTTATATAAAATGTACCAATGATCATTAGCCCAACTAGTTAAGATGAGGTTCGTGACATGTAAATATTAGGGGATTATAGGTTCAAGTCTCACTTTGAATAAAATGCTTAGAGTTGAGCCAGAGAGTTTTTCAGCAAAACGTTTCCTCTTGAGGGGGTTGAGGGTGCGGTCCCGGCTGCAAAACGGATAGGTGGACCCAATTAAAATATATAACATCTATCATCCGAAGCAGAGTTGCATATTTACCGTTTAAAAAAAGATATAAAATGTGACTTGTAAGTAACCTAAACACAACACAATAAGTCAATAAATAAGATTGTAAAATGGTGATTTAAAGATACTTTGACGAAACTCTAAAACGAATAATAGTTTTAGCAGTTTCGTCCTAATTGAGTTTTTGAAAGAAAATGGTAATTTTAAGAATTTTTTTACTTTTACAAGCTCAATAAACAATGACTAATAATTAAAAAAAATAGCTATTTAAATAATAAAAATAAAAGAGTCAATATTCATACCTAAATTTGGTAGATGTATTTTCGTACTAACCTATATACCAGTGTATTACACGGGTTAAACAAGGAATATTTTAACATATTAATAACATACATATACGGTATAAGTTTTGTTTTTTTTAACGGCAAATGGGCGATCCTTCTTCGGAGGATAAGTGTTATCTTAATCGGGCTTACCTATCCGTTTTCCAGCCGGGACCGCACCCCCAACCCCCTCAAGAGGAAACTCATTGCTGAGAAAAACTATTTGGCTCAACTCTGAGCATTTTTACTCATAGTGAAACTTGAACTCATGACCTTCTTTTATTTACATGTCATGGGTATATCACCTTAACCAGTTGAGCTAAGGTTCATAAGTAAGGTATAAATTTTGTACCCTTACAAATAAAATATATATTACATTTTTTTAATTAGTTTCAAAAACATTTTCTATTTTGTAAAAATAATATTTAACAGTTACTCATATTCATGTATTTATATAAACTAGTGGGTGCTCGCGGTATATTGCGGCGCAAACACCATGTTAAATTAAAAAAAAAAGACGTAACAATAAACGGCCGGAAACAACTTTAAATCAAAGGTTGCTTGAAAGCAGCAGCTTGTTGTGGCAAGCTACGTGTACAATCCCAATCCGTTTCCATACAAGTTTTCAAGAGATAAAGTTGCAATATTAGCAACCTCATGAAAGAAACATTGTTACGATTAGCCTTAAACCCAAAAACCTTCTTGCAAGTTATCCCAATGTGTGTAAGCAGCTTTATAAGTTCCTTAATCTCTGTCAACATTAAAATTTGTGTGATCGGTATATTTGTTCCCTTCGTTAAACCTCACTTTTATCTTCCAATAGTTGTATAGAAAGATTAATGTTCCTAAAGGCCAAACGCATTTTATGAAGATATGTGTAGTTGTGGCACATTTAATTTAACTTTTAATCAAATATCAATGAACCGTGTTCCTAAATCGTTTGATTATATATAAGTTCCCGAAAGTTATAAAAGAGTGCTATAAAGTTCATATATGTGAAGCTGTTAAAAAAAGAGTTTATATATGTGTAACTTAAAACTTTAGCATAACATAATATAGCAATTAGCTTGTCATAAATGGATGAAAGCTGTGATTTTAAGAGATTCTTATAAAGAAGAAAAATTACCAGTTGCTCAACTATTATGCTCAAATCAAAAACAAATTTAACATCTTTTTACAGACCTTTCCAAGGATTTTAAGCTAATATTTATGAAACTAAACCAATTTAGCCTTCATTTTCATAGGCAGTATAAAGCATTTAAATAAACGGTAGTTAAGGCCAATTTATTAATGTATTTTTATGACTCTTAATCTTACTGACTTATGTAGTTTTAGTTGTACTATGGTTTGATCAAATTTTCTAAAATCTTAATGATCTAAGCATTGAAGAACCAACAAAAAGACAGGTTAGATCAGCAAACAAAATTTGCATACACCATGATACTATTGTAGAGACTAATTTGAAAGTAATAATGATTTTAATTCATAAAAAATATATTAAATATAAAGATGAATAGAAAGAACAACAAATCCACTTTCAAATTTCTTTACAAACAACTCACATGCCTATATAAACCCAATTTCTTTCTTTGCACTTTCTTGCACTACTCTTACAACATGAGTCTGAAATGAAATCAAATAAGATACTATAGGAACAAAGAAACTTAGTTTAGCAAAACCGAAAAAACCTATCGGAATTGTTTATCAAAACTCAATAATTCCAAAGCTCACACATAGATGCAGGATCTATATGTACCAAAAAACTTACAGGCCTAATCATATAACAAAACAATAGAGTTAATTCTCTAAAGTAATTTGGTGTTACCTCCTGCAAGTTTGGAATGACCTTTAGGTCAAAATTTGAGTCAATGTGTTGAAATAGTCAAAGTTCATTACATTAAAGGATAGGTAATCAAGAGAATTTTAAATATGTAACAAATAGTTAACTGTTTTCCTTTAAGTTATGTAGGTCACACATTGCAAGTTTCATGAGATGGAATGATTTAATTAACAACCAAAGAGACGGGAATAAAATGGTGGGATGAGAAGTCAAACTCGCAACTTGAAGACTACTACCAAAACGGTCAAATCAAGAGTGGTTGTCTCAAACGCTTCAAAATCAAAGTCAATTAGGCCATCGGGGTTCCTAATATCCAACAACCACACAAATAGGCATTGATGAACATTTTTAGCCATTGTTCTTGAACGCTTGTCATACTTCCAAACATTCAAAAAGCACAATTTAATTGGCGGAAAATAGGTAAATTACAATCATAAAATGAAGATTAGTATCATAATTCTAAAATAACTAAAATACTTATTGTATGTAACGAAACAACAAAGATGAACAAGTTGACCAATAGTGTATGTAGTAATCAACTGAAATACATTGAATATACTAAAATGTCATTAATTAACCAAAAACAACCACCCTACAAGTCCATGTCACTTGCATCTCACTTAACTTTTTTTTTTTTAATTATTTTTCCATCCATTCGCTTAAAATCCTCAATTCTAACCTCTAGAACGTCATACAAATCGGAGGCCTGACCTCACCAACTAAAGAACGGCCGGCAAAAGAACTCACAACCCTTTAGTGAAATCAAACTAGAAGCCAAGTAGTTGGCCTTCATCTTCAACGTAATCCTCATCTTCTTCATAATTTATGAGTCTAAACCAAAGCCATAAAAACAAAGCTCTCATGACAATAACAATCAAAATAACAAGGGAAACGATGGAAAACCTTAGAAAATTTTTAATGATAAGAATTCAGTACTGCTATTCAAGAGAGTATTACATTTTATCACCCAACATAAATAACCCAAAGACAACTGTAAATGATATACATGCCTACAAAACACCAAACCCATTCTCACAAATTTTCATAAACACTTGATAAATTCATATTGTCATATTCATAATTTCTTCTCCCGTTCACTAATATATGTGATACAAGTAAAAATAGCACTAAACAACATCATAAATTGACATCCAAACAACAACACATTAAAGGCCAGAGGGTTATATAACAACAACAAACAACAAACAAATATAAGAATCAAGCGATCAAAAAAATGAATCATAGCAATTTGAAGGTAGTGGGGTGCTTTAAGAACAACAAACAACAAACAAATATGGCAATCAAGCATTCAACAGACCCCAAATGAAAGGAGACCGTAGAACCGGTACCTGTAAAAAGACAGAGCAAAACTGAACTGACTGAAGGAACCGTGGGCTTCCCTGATTCAAAAAACACATAACACATTTAAGAAAAAGGAAAAGGTGTGTATATGTATATATATAAATACACTAAACACAGTACACACACATACACGCAAAGCCACTGGATACTGAAACAATGAAACCGGAGGAAACGAAATCAGAAACTTACCTGAGTGTATGAGGTCTGATTGCAGTGTAATCGATGGGGTATATAAATTGGCCTTTGCGGCTATATATACATGTGGGATGGGGATTGGAATCGGGCTGGTGGTTTAAATATGTGTGTTCAATCACCATTCAACTGCCAACTGAGGGAGCCAGGCGGTCACAGGGAAGAGTAGCCGGAAAGAAGTAGGGAGGACGACGGGAAACGGCAGAAGACCTCAAGAGGCGCGTCTTACAAATAAGTGTGAATTTTCAATTTTACCCATATAATTTACTTTATATGGTAGTAAAGATAAAAATAAAATCATCGAATATGCTAATAAGTAAACTTCAGTTTTACTTCAAATGTGACATATTTTAATACATGCAAAACCAGTTACATAAATCATTTTATTAAATTCATTCACACAAAACGTAAACATGCCAGTTTCAAAACGATAAGTCAATGTCATTCTTTTCGGGACACAGATTATGAAAATTTTCTTCTAGAGGGTACCCGGCTGGGCAATTCACTCAGATTGACTTGTAATGGTGCTGGGTGGCGCTCATGATTCTTAAGAGTCGCGTGTCGTACATTATGTGTTCTAAAGTAAGATGGCTTATAACTTCACTTTTTAAGAAGTGTGCAGGTCATTTAGATAAAAGAAACTTGGCATAGATGATATTTAGCATGCTAATTTAAGTATTTAACAATTCATTTGTTAAAGAATTCCATAAAGCTAAGACCGGCATAGGAGATAGGAGATGCAATTCGTATCAAAACACTTAGAAGAAAAATCAAAGAAAAACAATGTAAGCAAGAGTTTTTATTTGTTGTCTTTTTAACCAGGCTGAAACGGCTTGCACGTAGTGCCATTAAAACTTGACTAAGTGCGCATACGCAATAGACACAAGCTATGTTGGCTCCTTGTCATCAGTATTGTCCATTTCCCTCGAACTCATGCTTTAAAGGTCATTTTTCTAAAACTCGCTATACTTGTTTATTTCTTTTTCTTAAACTATCATGCATTCCATCTTTATTAAGAAACTTTGTAGTGTTTAAAATTGTTATTTATGCATTATTACTATGTTTTTCAAAATTTTCATACAAACCTAACACTTGTTCTCTTGACCTGAATGAACTACCATCATTATCCATTATAGTATTAGAAGAGCACTTGAAACATGTATGAAAAGCATTCAAAATATATATGTAAAATAGTCAGTTAAACAATAATAACCGGGACGTATATGAAATTTGTTAATGATACGAATTCAAGTAACTACGTGTAAAATAGAATCGTCTATTTGTCTCAAACAATCGTTCTCTTTGCAATTTATTGATAATACTTGATAAACATCTATGCATTATGCTCAACACTAGTTCTAGTAACTACTAAAAATTCAAAGGAAATAAAATAACTAACATATATTGCAAAAATAAAAAATAAAAAAAGAATCTTGGTTGTACGGAGACTAGATTTTATACTTTAGAAAAGATTAAAAGGCTAAAAGCTAGCAGTTATTTATCTTATGCAAGGTTCAACTATTAAAATTAAATCTTAGACATTCATATATTGATCGATCTTCATTTATGCATAAGATTGTTAGATAAAATAATTATATGCAATTATCATGTATGCTGATCTATCTCCATTTATATGAGTCTCACTAGTTCATATTCGATAGTATAGTTGTTGTACCTTAAAAGACAAAGGTATGCTAAGATAAAGAAGTTAAATCTTTTAAGAGACCCCCTATTAAATATGAGGTCTTAATCATTCTTAAGTTATTTTTCTATATATTTTATTTATTTTATTTGTATATTTATCTAAACTAATTTTGTTATATTTATGCCCTTTTCATGTAATATGATCGAATATCTAAACGTCATTATTATTTTAAATCGTTTCCTATTTTATTGACATAGTTATATTACTACAACTAATAAAGTGAATAGTTCTAACATAATTATTAAGATATAGTTTCATTGTTTTAGTAAATAAATATATGGCAACCTATGTTATAGTCCTTATACATAAAAAAAATAACATCTTGAGCGTATGTAGTGAATACTAATGATATCATTGTTAATGGTTCAAGTCTCATAATCAACAATGATATAAATTTAGGATAACGTTAAGGTTTCGAGTCCTATAATATACAATAAGATAGATTTATAAGTGATATTAGAGGCGTATTATTATAAATATTATGCAAAATAATTGAACTCAATTATAAGACATGTTTGTACGTTGATCCAGCCCGTTAATTCAGGATCACGCCACGACCTCCTCACATTACCAATACCACATAATAATTTAACTGATAGTACGGTACAAACATTCACAGCAGCAGAAATTACGTATCTAAACAGTGTGTTGACTTATATCACATTTAATTACTAAACTAATTACACATTATTACTCCTAATTAAAAACAGTTAGTAAGTGGCTCTTTAAATCTCCTCCATAAATACCACCACTAACCCATTAACTTCCTCACATCACCAACAATGACAAACCACCGGTTTCTTCCTCTCGCCACCATCATCGCCACCGTCATCCTCACCGAAGCCACCGTCGTCTCCGCCGCAGCTACGTACAATGTCAAAGCTTTGGAGCAAAAGCGGACGGCAGAACCGACTCGACGAAGGCGTTCATGGCTGCATGGTCAGGTGCATGTGGCTCGACCAAGGCGGCTACGGTTTACGTGCCGAAAGGGAAGTTTTTGGTTGGTGGGTTACGGTTTAGTGGTCCGTGTAGGAATGTTGCCATCAAGGTTCACATTGATGGAACCCTGCTTGCACCGAAGAACTATTTTGTTCTTGGGAATTCTAAGTTCTGGCTGCTTTTTCATCGCGTCCAAGGTGTCACTATTGTCGGTGGCACCTTGGACGCTCAGGGTGCGGGTTTGTGGGCCTGTAAGACGTCTCGTTCGAGAAACTGTCCCACGGGAGCCACGTACAATTACTATTTTATAAATATTAGTGAAATTATGTTTTCTTATAATATACACAGGTGCTATGAGAAAACATAATATTTTTTAAGGTATTTTGTTTTCTAGGAAGTTCGTACTAAAAGTATAAAAAATCTGACATATAACGAACTTCTTAAAAACTAAAATGTTTTTTCAAAAGCTGATAAAAACTGTTATGTTTTCTCAGAGCACCTAAAGATCTAAAATATTATGAATTGGATTATGACTTGTTTGTGATCATTAAACATGCAGAGTTTAGCGATTTCAAACTCAAAGGATGTTATTGTGTACGGATTGAGTTCACTAAACAGTCAGATGTTTCACATGGCGATCAACGGTTGCCAGAATGTGAGAGTGGTGGGTGCGAACGTTGTAGCGCCGTGGAACAGCCCGAATACCGACGGGATCCACGTCCAGTTGTCGACCGGTGTCACGATTTTGAACTCCAAAATCAGCACCGGTGACGACTGTGTGTCCATCGGGCCCGGGGCAACTAACTTGTGGGTCGAAGGTGTCACTTGTGGGCCGGGCCATGGCATTAGGTATCAATTCAAGCCCATTAGAATTTCACCAAATCTGTATGAATTTGTAACATGTTGATTACTAAAAAGTATGATTATACATTACAGCATTGGGAGTTTAGCTAAGGATTTAAACGAGCAAGGCGTGTCGAATGTGACAGTGAAAAGGGTTACCTTTAAGAACACTGATAACGGTTTAAGGATCAAGGCGTGGGCGCGACCAAGCAACGGGTTTGTTAATGGTGTTTTGTTCCAGAATGTCATCATGAACAACGTCGAGAACCCGATAGTTATTGACCAGAACTACTGTCCCGGTGGCAAGAATTGTCCCCGTCAGGTATTTTCATAATTGTTTAGGATTCAGCTAAGTACTTCTATAAGTTTTTATAACTTTTTTGTGTAAAAATACAAAAATAATTAAAAAAAAACTTAGAAGTACTTAACTGAATCCCAACTACGTATCAAAAAGTTCTTTTTTGTGTACTTTTGGTTCAAAAAAGCTTAAATTTGGTCGCGGTTGCAGGTTTCTGGCGTGAGAATAAGTAACGTAAGGTACCAAGATGTGCACGGGACATCAGCAACAAAAGTTGCAGTGAAGTTTGATTGCAGCAAGAAGAATCCATGTAGGGGAATAAAGATGCAAAATGTGAATTTGAGCTTTAAGAACCAGCTTCCCGCGTCTTCGTATTGTGTTAACGCCGCTGGAACAACTTCCGGTGTGATGAAACCCACAGGCTGTTTTTAGAGCGAGTGAATCCTCGCCTGAGCCGGTGGCCGGAAAATGTAGTTAAATCGCCTGGCTTTGTGTGGATGATTGATTGTTTAGTTGTAGGAAATATTGGAGGTGATGATAGGTTAATTGGGGATTTTGTGTTATATGTATGCATGGTGATTGAGGACATTCTCAATCGTACCCATTTTGTCAATTTATTTCACAAGGTAATTGGTGTCTTAAGAACTTGATGAAATTCTGGTTGGAGTTGAGTTCTTATGGTAAACTTGTAGTTATTATTTTTGATTTTTTAGTTTTGTGAGACTGGATGTGATGTCTTGCTTTTGTGTTTCATATTTGTTTTAAGAACTGATTCGATGATAATCATAAATTTATATCTAAATGTGCAGTTCATAATCATTCTATGGTCGTATTCTACACAGTATACAATCATGAGTAGCGCCGTCCAAATAGCTCGCGGCTTGTAGCTCGCTTGAAGCTCGCTCGGAAAAAGCTCGAAAAAAGCTCGCTCGAAATGGCTCGGTTTTAAACTGAACCGAACCGAGCCGACTCGGTACGAAAACAAGCTGAACTCGGCTCGGTTCGTAACGAGCCGAGCCGGCTCAGTTTAGCTCGCTTGTTAGCTCGGCTCGGTATGGCTCGGATTGTTTTACTTGTAATACATATGTTTTTTATGTATATAACATATATCATTGTATTTACTTATTTGTTAAGAATATAATATATTTTTTAACTAATCTTTTTATCAAAATATTAACTATAATGTTTGTTTTGGATTGTTTTATGTGATGTTTATATATTTTTATATATTAGAATAAATTATTCAAACATACTTTTAATTTATTTACTAAAAATATATTACTGGTTGTATGTGTGTTACGGGTTTTATTCCTTAAATTTAGATAATGATGAAGTTATTTGTATTTTGTTGACGTTGAACTTAGTTTCTTTGAACTAATTCATATTTTGTAAAACTAGTTATAAACCGGTAATGAGTCATGTAGTATTTTAAATTTATTTTGCATTTGATTTTTTAATTGTGTTTATGAAATTAAAACCGAGCCAAAACGAACCGAGCCGAGCTCGAGCTCAGATTTCTAGATCGATTTTAAAACTGAACCGAGCCGAGTTGGCTCGGTTTAAATTCGAGCCGAGTTTGAGCTCGCCTTGGCTCGGCTCGGTTCGGCTCGTGAACAGCCCTAATCATGAGTATGGTAATATTTGAATGTGTAGCCATATATGTTATGACATTTGGATGTCATATGTTCCTCTCAAAAGCACCAATTTTTATTTTTTTAACAGTCGGATAGTTAGCAAAAGTTAGTAACACAATATTAGTAATAATTTACCAATGCTAAAATTTGAGCATTGGACCTTCAAGAGAGATAAAATCTCTTACCTTCCCCTTAAACCATTAGGCCAGCAAGCCACCACTTGCCACCACCACCTCCTGCCACTTCTAGTCACACCCGCCATGAACCTCTAGAACCTTCAAAGAATATATCTGACCACCACAACCACCGTGAACCCATGTAGCGGTTTCTCACTCAACTCATCCCCACTCCACCCTACACCACCAGCCACAACCACCACCTACTGCAACCACCACCGGCCACCAAAAACAGACTAGTTTAATGGTCGATTTCAACACAACAAGAGCGGTGATGGCGGTTTTCAGGAAAAAAATCAAATACAGAGGGTGTGGGTTGTTTAGGGTTCCGACCACCCACCAATACGGTTATCGGTTCCTCCAACACCCCTCTCTCTCGATCTCTCTCTCTGGTTGTCTCCGACAGAAAACCTAGATCTAATAGAAGGGGTCGGTTGGTCATGTAGAAGACCATGATAGTTGCTCGCGTCGCTAGTGGTTTAGGGTGGTGGAGGTGGTTTATGGTGGCGGAGGAGTGGCAACAAAGGAGGGAGACAATCGACTATTTTTCTGTAGGGTGGTGAGGTGTGTTTTAGTATTTATGTATTTATTAATGATAGTAAAAAGATCAATTTACTCTCATGTGCAAGTCATGTGACCTGATTTAACCAATAAAACAAACAGACGTTAGGAGAAAGGACTAAACGTGTAACAATATTTAAACGTAAAGTACAATTACTATAATTTACTTAGTTTAAAGACAATATTTGAAATTTGCTACAAATATAAAGGACGAAAAATGTAATTTACTCAAGTATAAATTGTTCCACTCGTCACTTAATTTTAAATTTTGTTTATATATTTCACAACAACAAAACAACATTAAAAATTAAGTTAAAAAAATTTTAAATGACTTAATTTAACGATGAATAACTTAGTTACTTTAAGATAAATTTTGTTACATTTGACTAAAAAAAAAGTTTGAATGAATTTAAACCGGACAAAAATAGGTAAACATGATGAAACCGTATGATCTCCCATGGGCCGCCACCTTTTCTTTGTGGTTTTTTCAGCCCACAAATAAATTAATGCTTTTAACCTAGGAAGATCGGCCTCTGCTGGGTTGGCCCAATACCGGTAGTCCAAAGACTGCTTTTTAGAAAAACCGGTTTTATACCGGTTTTTTTCTAATTTGAAACCGGTTTTTGGTGCCGGGTTTCAAACCCGTATACAAACCACCAGTTCGGGTCGGGTTAGAAACCTCTTTGGCTCAAACCAGTTCCATTTTCTTTTTTTGATTTGTTTCCAAACCTGTTTTTTTGTACGCCTCTAGGTAGAGGTGTACAAATTGGGTAGAAACCGGGTGGGAAACCAGTTTTAAAATGGATTTAGGTTTAGTCAGCGAAAGTTAAATCCCTTTTTTTAAGGTTCAGTTCTGGTTGAGACCGGTATGGTTGAGGAGAAGGACCGAGATTAAATCGGGTTTTCGCAAGCTGAACCGGTTTCAGCAAATAGGGTTAATAATAGATCTCTAACCAGTAGGTTGGGTTGGGGTGGAACCGGTTTGGAATGATACCGGTTCGACAACAAGGTTTGGTCGAGTCGGGCTGCTGGTTTTGGTTTTGGTTTCTTATCTGTTTTTTGTCCATCTCTAAGTTCAACAATTAACAACCATGAACATTCATCGTATTCGATTATAAACCTACACCATTTTATATTCTATGATCTTTCAAGCTTTTTCGACACAATTGCTGTAAAATTTACTAATAACATGGGTGTGTTTGCCAAAACCGTATTCTGAGTTTGCTTACAACCTCTAAAACCACTGAGACATCCTAGTGTTTGGTTCACAGAGTTTTATTTAAAGAAAATTGGGTTTTTGTTTTTATCAAGGAATTAGAATTCAAAGGATTTGAACTTATTACAAAAATCTTGCAATATTTGAAATTTATAGGAATTCGTTTTGTGAAATGGATTTGAGTTCTAATATCCACAAATATTTGAATTAGAAAATTTAAAGGAATTCGTCGATCACCAAGACAACGCAAGCACAACAATCACGTTGATTGAACCCTTCATTCGATAAAAGTAACCCCTAGTAGACAAATGCACCGTTGAAAGTCGAAAATACCTTCTAAACATTAACCGTGTCAAAAGTGCTAAGATGAACTCTTTCTTAGTAAGACCATACTATTAGCGGTTTAAGCCTTGGTGAAAACAAATAAAAGAATTCTTGTGTATACTTGTGAAAACACGTTCAAGATTTAGTTTGGTGAGATTAGAAAATCATTTTATTCTTAAATTCTCAAATAAAACACAACACTCGTTATACCTCATAGAAGATATAAATTTTTTTATTACGAGGGTTGAAAAATACTCGGGGAAAAAGTATTACTGGAAGAACTTCTATATGGGATGAAGCTTATCATTTTAATGATTTTTCGTAACTTATAATAGAAAAACAACAACTAATAAATAATTAACATAAACACTTTAACTAAGTTATACTAGATAATTAAATAATATATAATTTTACGTAATTAACTTGCAAACTACATTACTTTTTAAGTTAAAGAAAGAGTTAATTACATAAATGGTTCATGCGGTTTGATAAAATAACAATTTTGAATACTAACTTTTTTAAGTAACAAGCTATAATACTATGTTTTCAAATTTATAACAAGTTTGGGTTCTAAGGCTAATGTTCGTTAACTTTTTTGTTAAATCAAGATAAAATGACAAAAACATCCTCTTATAATTAAAAGGGTCATTTATGTAACTAACTTTATTTGAATCTCAGAGACCTTTTATGAAAAAAAAAAAAAAAAATTCAAAGGCACCTTTTGTACAAATAGACGTCTGGTATGGAAGAAACCATCATCGTCATCCCTACCGATAGTTCTCATCTTTTTCAATTTTTTGTTCTTTGACTGTTTTTAGGGTTTAATTTAGTTTGCAAGTTCATTTTAATTGTATTTTGTTGAAGGATCTGTGACAGAATGTAAGGTTGGGTTGAAGTGTTGATTTGTGTTTGAGGTTTGTATGGAACTCCAATGGAAATAGGATTTGATTTTCCATGGTATACAATTAAATTTATTTGTTGAATTGTTTATTTTGGTTTGGCTTTAAGCCCCTGGAAGCGTAAATCAAACAATTTCCCATCTAAATTTCGAAATTTGATCTTAGTTTCACAAAAATTTCCACCTAATGTGAGTGCCGTCGTTCCCCTTCTTACTAAATATACATACATATAAATAAATTACAAATATGGTCCCCCTAATCAAATGAAGCTAATTACATAAATGGTCCATGTACTTATAAAAGGGTATTTGGGTCATTTCACTCTCATTTAACAGAAAAATTAACATAAGTTGTATTAATACCCAAATTCGTAACAAAATTAAAATCATAAAACTCTAACTTGTTACTAAAAAAATTTAGTACTCAAACATATTATTTTATTGAACCACATGGTCTATTTATGTAATTAACTCTTAAAGAAACGAACTAAAGATTATTCCAGTAATTTCAAGAAACAAACTACTTCAATTATTTTAAAAATTTAATATATAAAACTCTAAACAAGAAATAATTAAATAAATAGAAGATTTCAAATAAATAACTGTAAGGATTATACTTAGAAGCTGATGCAAACAAAAAGTTCTCAGCATGCACATGTGAACTACAAGGAAGTTACTTCGAAAGATTTGATACAACTCACTATAATACACTAAGTATCAAATCTTTCGAAGCTAAATGAGCAATTCTTCTGAAGCCAAAGATGAAGTCTTCCGAAGCCAAAGAAGTCTTCCGAAGCGAAAAGACTGATTTCTTCTGAAGAAAGAGAAGACATGCTTTCTCTGACTCATTTTTAACAAAAGCTTAACCACTTTTCGCTGCTATCTCTGAAGACTCATCCACTTATATAAGTTGGTGAAAAGTCCATACTTTTGTCAGCTATAGATAATGGTCATAGTGTCTGTAACTTTCTACTTATGTACTTTTATCCTTTTTGTATTAGATAAGGATGTGAGCTATGACATGTAATAATCACTAATCAAAATGTAATCTGCCTTTTGACTTTACATTGATCTTGTTGTCTAGATTAATATTTCCAGCTGACCTTCAAAGTATGGTCGCTGTATGATGTAGTATAAAGTATTTCAGGTACCAGTCCATAGAACTAAGCCTTGTAACACTTTGTAAAAAGAATTTGAGAACAATATACAATATTTTTTAAAATCATCTTATTGTGTTCTTGTTCTAATTTTTACTTGTGTTTTTTGTTTCACATAAAGCCGGTTTCTTATTTGATCTGTTAAATGTGTTAAACCTCTCAAACACTTTGAAACTTTTGCATTAACTTACTTCACCGGTTCTACAATAACCTACATAAAATTCATATATCCTATCATATTTAATATAATTTATATTAAGTATAAATATGTATAGAGAGACACAAGTTATTATCAGTATAATTACATTAATACTCAACTTAATGGATGATTTCGTATTTTCGTGTACTTTCATTTTCGATTATTGTTTTCTCCATACTTTAATGGGTACTTTTGTATCGCTTGATCTTCAATAATACTAATGATATAAAATCATTTGTTAGTTACGCAACTTATATCCTATATTAGTTGTTTATTTTTTTATATTACAATTAATGCATTGACAGTACCCGTTAATAGCAGTTACCAATTAATTACTTTGTTCAATTTTGAATATCTTGACAAGATATTTATAGTTATGAATAAATTTTATCATTCCTGGCAACTATTTAACAAACAAGGATAAAAGTTGTAAATTTATTAAACAAATAAAGTAAAATAATAAATGAGATACTTAGAGAGATAATTAAGTAACGGTCCCCATCGGGCGCCCGTGACCGGTCAGTCGCCGACATGGACCGCACCCGCCGGAGGGGCGGCGATGGGGGGTGATGGTTTGAGGTGGGGGTATCCGTCCCCAAGGGCGGTGAGAAGATAGGTGGTGGTGGGCTCCACTATTAAAAAATGATTTTAAATTAAAATGTTTTTAATTAAAATATTTTAAAATCTTTAAATTAAAATAATAATTTAAGTATAATATTTTAATTAAAATGTGTTAATTAAATAAAAATATTTTTATTTTTTTTACATTTATAAAAATAATTTTTTTAAAGTTTATTTTTTTTATTTTTTAAATTTTTTTTTGTTTTATTTATAACGGCTACTTTTTTTTTAGTTTTTTCATAACAGCTAGTTTTTTTGTTTTATTTATAACGGCTATTTTTTTGTTTTTTCATAACGGCTAGTTTTTTTGTTCTATTAATAACGGCTATTTTTTTGTTTTATTCATAACGCTAGTTTACCTATTATAAATATGTTTTATTCACTTGAGAGTTTTTCTCAAATCACACTTCATCTTCTTTCTAACATTCTAACTCTCTTCTAAACACAATTCAAAATTCAATTCTCAATGGATTCAAGAGCTCCATTCTCTTTCACACAAATGCTAAATGATGAAACCAATGAAGAATACCCACATCAACAACCCGCGTTCTTCCAATATCAACACCCTGGGTTCTCCCAATTTCACAACTCGGGGGATTCCCATATCTTCAAACTTGGGGGATTCCCATATCTTCAAACTTAGGGGATTCCCATATGTTCAACAACCTGGCTTCTCACAATTTCCACAACCCGGGGGATTTCCATATCTTCAACAATCTCAGTCTTCGTTGGAAGACTATCAACAATATCAAGCATAGCTTAAACATAAAGAGCTTCAAAAAGTGCAGCAATCGCAATCGCAATCACAATCACATAGTGAATAATTAATTGATGAAGCACCATCGTCACCCAAAAAAACACCAACAAAGAAGAAAGGGAAAGGAAAAGGAAACAGAGCCAAAAAGTTACAATAATGGGGCACCACCATCATTTCAAACACACTTACACAGATTTAGAAGCTTACGTAACCAGGATGCGCACTATGCATTGCGGAACGATCTAATAGAACATCTCTGCGAATAGGGGGATTACAGAGTAGTTTTATTATTGTTTTTATCTATTAATTTCGTATGACCGTTTTTATTTTATTGTTTTACGTTGTTGTTTTTATTTTATTTTAATGTAGTTGCGGTTTAATTTTATTATTTTCTTATTTAGAATTATTTAATTTAAGTATTTAACTTGATCATTTGATATTTAATTCCATTATTTATTTTAATTAAATATTTTTATAATAATTTAAATATTTTTATTTAAAGTTAATAAAAAAAGAAAATATGAGGTGGAAAAATAAAAGTGTTTGTGGGAAGGATAGTGTTGGGGGTAAAAAGTGTTTGTGGGAAGAATGGGTGGAGGTGAGTGGAAAGCTGATGTGCCATGCTGATTAGGACTGTTTGTGGGAATGATGGATTGTAACGTTGTGAACAGTCTTACTAAATGATTTTTTAACCATTTTCTCTCTCATTATATGTGATTATTCTGCATGCACTACGTACATGTATGGGTGTTAATCATGTCCAGGTGACAAGTATCGAGTTGGCTAGTTGAAATTTTCAACTCAAATCGACTAGTATCTTTATTCATGTAGAAAACATCACTTTAGTCTGAACACACTTAAAATCGTCTAACCCAAAACCTATCTATTTAACTCATTTGTATCAATGTGTCAAACTAGTAGTAATTAAATGTTAAATGTGTTAATTAGATTTTTGGGATGTAATAAATGGGTAACAAACGGATTGGTATGTAGCCAACCCTTTTAATCAAATGGTTAACCTGAAATGTTCAATTTAATTAAACCTATAAACTCAAATACAAATAGTTTACTAACAAAGTTAGATATAACAAGCATAAACCTGATTGTTTTATTGTTGTATTCGAGTTGTATCTCGAATCTACTCGTAAACCATCACACTATGTAAAATGTTTAAATACTTCTCTTAATTGTTCACTTAAAATTAATTATACCCCACATGAGTGAGTTGAGTTTGGAGGGAAAAAAGAACAGAGGGAATTTCAAATGTTCTAAAAAAGAAGAATATAGAGTATAAACCATAGAGAGGATATTAAAATTAATTTAATATTACATATTAATTAATTCGAGAAAATATATAAATACTTTACGATCCATATAGGACGGGGTCACGTGACATTCAAATATGGAATTGGTAGTACCGATTTGGAAGCCTAGTTTTAAGGCAAACATTAATGTCTTAGATTCTTCTGTCAATAATCTTACTTAATCACATACGTCACAAATTCTGCATTTTAGCACAATTAGATCCATTGTACAACTGTTATTCCTTTTTAATTTTAGTCAAAGGGGCTTGGTAATGGGGCCGCGGTCGCACTTCAGCAGCGAGGCAAACCGAAGCAGTGGATTTCCACTCTACTATTTGGTTTTAGGCAGCGCTGCTGTGTTGTCATGCACGGCCACACATCATGTCACCATTCCCGTCTACAGATAGCCTTAGACTTCTAATCTATCTCATAAGTAGTAACAGACCTATGAATTTATTTTATGAGAACTGAAACGTTTTGAAGATAGTTAACTATAGCTAAATATATAATTAAGCTAACCATATACCCAAATCTGACCCGAAGGCCTCTTATTCACTCACGTTTTAAACTTCTTCCATGTATGCACTAACATTAAGCTTGTTTTAAATAACTTCGGTCTTAGACTCTTTCTAACACGTTAAACTAATCGCAAATAATATTCAATTCTACACTAGAGTATATATGTAAAGGCGACATGTACAACTTTTCTAGGAGACATGTGAGTATGTTCTAAGTTATACGAAGGAATGCTTATCACACAACTATAATATTATACAATAAATAACATGTTGCTCACATGCCTAAGGTTCAAAATTCAAACCCACGTTAATACCGTACAATACCACTTAACATCTTCATACACTAATACACATGTGTTCATCTTCTTCCTCTGCATAGAATTTATGGCTTAGATGCATTCTTTACGGGATGCTTCCATAAACAATTCATATCTTCATATTTCCCAATGACTTAATAATAAAATCAAATTGCTTCAATCACACTTCAAATTTCATCAATTATATGTGTATATATACGGTATATCTATAACCTATTAACTCAAAGTTCTCTTATGGAGCACCTTCTAAAAGCTGCATGCATTTGCTTCATCTTTGCATTCCTTCAATCTTGTTGCAATGCAGCTTCTTACAATGTGGTTAGATTTGGGGCTAGAGCCGATGGTCGAAGCGACTCGAGCAAGGCGTTTGAGAGCGCCTGGAGGGCTGCGTGTGCATCATGGAGTTCGACCACGGTTTACATCCCGAGGGGGGTGTTTATGACTAAACCGGTCGTGTTTAGTGGGCCATGCAGGAGCCGGATCTTGTTCCGGATTGATGGTACCCTCGTTGCCCCGCCGAATTATTACGACATGGGCAAATCAGGGTTTTGGATATTGTTTAGCAAGGTTAATAGGTTAACGGTTCAAGGTGGAACCATTAACGCACGAGGCTCAAAGTTTTGGGCTTGTCGCAGGGCGGGCAGTAGCTGCCCGCCTGGAGTTAGGGTGAGTATGTATTTGTATATATGTACATAAGTGTTTGATCAATGTGTGTTATGTTACAATTTATAATTCAAGTAGGGTGATTTTAGTAATTTAAATCATGTTTATATCGCTTGCAGTCGATATCGTTCCTGTGGTCGAGCAATGTCGTGGTTAGCGGGCTCAAGTCGCTATATAGCGAACTCATTCATATCGCCGTAAGTAGATGCAACAATATCCTGTTCCAACATTTGAACGTTATAGCCCCGAGCCGTAGCCCGAATACAGATGGTCTCATCATTCAATCATCGACGGGTGTTACCATCAGGAATAGTCTTTTCAGGACTGGGGACGATTGCATTGCAATCGGTCCTGGATCTAACAACATATGGATGGAGAAAATCGCTTGCGGCCCGGGCCATGGTATTAGGTAAACTTCGGGAACATGTAATATTTATCTTCTTTTATACAGAATATATTAGTTAGAGTTTATTATAATTAGAAGATATGAACAGTTTTTTTATACATAATATATTAGTTAGAGTTTATTTAAATATAATTATGATTATAACTAGAAGATATGAACAGTTGATTGTTTTTTTGGATTTGCAGCATAGGTAGCTTAGGGAACAGTTTAAACGAAGCCGGAGTGCAAAACGTGACGTTAACCAATGCCATTTTCACGAAAACACAAAACGGAGTGCGGATCAAGTCGTGGGCACGAGATAGCAAGAGCTATGCAAAGAATGTGGAGTTTAGGAACATCATAATGAGGGCAGTCGACAACCCGATCATCATCGATCAGACTTACTGCCCGAGTAATCGATGCCCACGTGAGGTGAGCCAACGTTTATAATGCACTTGACCTTGTATACATATTAGTAATATTAGTATTAGATGAATCTTCAAGGGGGTGGCACAATGATAAATGCTTGAGTCTCTCCGGCATAAGTTTTAGGTTTAAATTCAACTTGCATTGGTCTTTTTACCTTTAACCCCTTGAAGGTCACAGTTAGAAAGGTATTGATGGGTCTCGTGAGTTTTCTAGTAACATGTTCTCATGGTTATTAAAAAAGATCAGTATTAACATTTTAACAAACAAATGCAGACGTCAGGAGTCGAAGTGAGCAATGTGAAATACAGCAACATAAAAGGGACATCAACTACGGTTGAAGCAGTGAAGTTCGAGTGCAGTTTAAGCAATCCATGTCGAGGGATTCAAATGCGTAACATTAGAATAACGACTCC
Source organism: Flaveria sonorensis (assembly GCA_025506505.1). Taxonomy (NCBI): domain Eukaryota; kingdom Viridiplantae; phylum Streptophyta; class Magnoliopsida; order Asterales; family Asteraceae; genus Flaveria; species Flaveria sonorensis. Next base: position 8,234,629 of record CM046423.1, read on the forward strand.
GAATCGAGCAACCACCTCGATTTGTGAAAATGCACATGGTCAGGCTTCGGGTCGGGTCATCCCCAGAAGCTGTCTTTGATCATTTACTTCGTTTAGTTATCGCAAACAATTGTAATGAGTTTTGTTTGCGTTCTTTTTGCTATTCAATCCTTTGGTTGAATATTGAAGCTGAAAATTATTAAGTAGTAGTATGAATTTGGGCTAGATTCATGCCACAAATTGGCGTATGCTTGTTTCCTTGGTATTTTGTGAATGAACTAGAGTGAAATTGATTACTCTAAAGTAACTATTGAGTCACAAATAAATATTACTTTGAATGTTTACCGCTGAATATAAATGTTGATAATTTATTTTTTTTTGAACGGCAAATGTGCGACCCTGAATAGGTGTTATCTTAATCGGGCCTATCTATTCGTTCTCCAGTCAGGACCGCACCCACCAACCCCTCAGGAGTAAACTCATTGCTGAGAAAAACCCTTGGCTCAACTCTAAGTATATTTTTGCTTAGAGTTATATTTGAACCCATGATCTTCTAATATTTACATGTCATGGATACCTCAACTTAACCAGTTAGGCTAATGATCATTGGTTGGTAATTTACTGATGGATTGCTAATGAAGCGCATCAAAATCCAATCATTTAATTAACAACGGGTTTCTGACAATACCTTTTTCCCGGTGGATTGTCGGTCAATAATCTATCTCTAATGCATCCTTTGGTAATCCGGCGGTGATTTACCGACCACATGTGATATACTTATAATTATACATGAAAATATACAAATTTTATTACAATTCAGATAATTTTTATAAGCAACCTGTACAAAATTTGATACTTATTGAATAATTATCAACATTATAGGAAATAACAGAGGAACAAAGGCTAAGGAAGCAAAAAACGCTATGGGTTGAACAACATCCGAATCAACATGGAAATCAAGACGAGACTGCTGATGTTGAAGACCAAGGCGGGACGACAAGCACAATAGTAGCGGTCTGCAATGAAAGGGGAAACCGAAAACCCTAATGAATCTTATAGCAGACCGCCAAATAAACCAACACGGTCTGCCACAAACAAGTCAACGACAAAATTATAGATAATCATTGTGTGTTAGGACATGCTTATCGGACCGCCAAGTCCTACCTTAACGGTTTGCGATTGCCCATTCGAAACAACTTCTTTTGTCTTAGGATTTTAACGAATTTAAATAGGATTTTCCTCATTCATTCGGGGAAGAGGGGGGAGGGGGGCATCTTCTTGAACGACTCGAGGGAGCTTTGAAGTACATTTGAAGCCTAAGAAAAAGTGTTGAAATTTTAAAATTATTTTTTTGTTTAGTGAATATTTTGTTTCAAAAAGGTTTAGTGTTTTAGAAAATTTTATATTATATAAAAAATTTATTTATTTATTATTTTTATTTTAATAAAAAGATGTGACTTTTAGTTTCCTTAATAAAATCTATTTTTTAAAAATAGCTTGATTTAAGAAAATTAGATGAGAGAAAGAAATGTAGCAATTAATAAAATTGATTTTTAACAAAATAGAGAAATTAGTTTGAGTATTTAAATTATTATAATACATTTTCAGAGGAAAAATTATATAAGGATATCTAGAAAGAAAGACACGAGACAAAAAAAATAGGTTAAGAGAAGGATAAGAGGCAAAAAAACCTTCTTTTATTATAAACAACTAGGTTAGATACTCGTGTGTTACACGGGTTAAAATAAAAATTATATAATAGATTATATATATATGTATAATCTAATATATGTTATAGGTAACATATTATTAGGGATAGAACTCTTGTATAGGTTTAGATGATAGAATATTATTGTAATCATTCTTGTAATTATGATTTTGATAATATAATATGAATGATTTTGATAATATGTGTTCATGAAGTAAATAATATTACATCTCATTATATATGTTATAAATATATGATATAATGTATTTCATAATGTATGTGTGAAATGTGCAGTAAATATCAGACTGTGTCAAATTGAGAAATTGACATAAGTATTGGAACAACTGCGGATGAACAAATTACTCTTCCGTAGATGTTTTCAGGAAGTATACATCCGTAGATCCTCTGCGGAAAAACAACTTCAGCTGAACAAGTGAACAACAAAGTGAAGCTACTGGAGGACTTGCCACTGAAGAACAAGTCCAAGAACTCCTGCGAAAGCACAATCAAAGAAGAACAAGCAATGAAGATCAAGTGTTGCTGCGGAAGACTAAGTTCCTGCGGAAGAAGAAATTTCTACGGCAGACTGTTTAATACTTGTATGATTTCAGATCATCAAGCAGTCAACATAAAGTCAACAAGTCAACATGGCAGAACAACATCATTAATGACGACGGAAGACATTTAATTCAAGCAAATATTCCATGTCACATCAACAATATTATCTGTATTTATTTCATTGTAAATCTCGAACTCCTATGCCGATAAATGTGGCGAGGATTCGGATAACTATAGTTAGCTTAATTATAGCAACAATATAGCAATAAGATTAGCAATGAATTAGGAACATAATAGGATCTCTATATATTACGAGATCAAGAACATATGAAGAGAACGAATTAAGAGATAATCAGTATAATCAGTAAAGGAGAATCAGCAACAATTACATCAATATAGCAATAGCAACAGAAAGCATTACGATCAACGTTCTTGAGCAATCGTGGTTTGATTATTCATATAATTTAATTGCTCTTTATACTGTTTGATTGATTTGTAGATAGATAATTGATTAAACAGCAAGTGTTGATAATTCCGCGATCAATACTTGTTAAAATCAAATCTGATAATTTTTGAACGATCCCAGGATTCACAGGTGGTATCAGAGCTTGGTGCTCATTGATCCAGATCAATTGATCTATCAGCTTTGATTTGTTTAATCGATTTCTGTTCAAAACAAAATTGTTGCTTTTTAAAAATTTAATTAACATGAGTAATTCCGTTGTTGGTGCTTATCAACCTCCTAAACTGGAAAACAAATCTGATTTTAAAACTTGGAAAATCAGATTCAGGAATCATGTTAATTATACAGATTCTGATCTATGGGCTTCGATTATCAAAGGACCTTATATTCCACCTGCCTTAGGAGCGGATTATAAGGGTAATAATCAACCCATAAGTCTAAAGAATCTGTCACCTGATGATGCTAAGAAAATCAAGATTGATATCAAAGCCTATAGTATGCTTACTATGGCTTTGCCTGAAGAACTCTTGATCAGGTGTGAATCATATAAAACAGCTAACTCGTTATGGAAAATCCTACACACTTTGTGTGAAGGAAGTGACGAGATTAGAAGCATCAAAAAGGATACTCTCCGTGCACAATATGAAACATTCCATCATATTCCAGGTGAGTCAGTTCCTCAACAATTGCATAGATTCATGCAACTTGTTACAGAGATGAACATCCTTGAGCTTGAGTACAACAATGAAGAGCTGAACAAAAAAAATGCTTCATTCATTACCTGAAAACTGGACACAGACTGTGTCTATGTTAAAAAATACTATTGACTTAAAAGCAATAGGATTAGACATTCTAGTGGCAAAGGTAGAAGCTTTGGAGCTTGATGAAAAGACAAGAAACAAAAGTGTGAAAGCACCTATAGCACCTTATCAATTCAAAGAATTGAAAAGTGCTGGAAGTGCATTCATCTCCAATGAAGCTGAAGACCACTCCTGTGATGAGAGTGAACATGAAGAGGAGACAAGTTTTTATACTGCAAAGTCTTCAAATCCAAGTACTCAAAGCAATCAGCATAGAAAGATCAAAGTAAAAGCTGATGAATCCAAAACCAAAAAGAACAAGAAACAAACAGAACCAATTACTGTGGTTCTGAAGTCTGAAGAACAGAAAGCTGCCTTTGCAGCCTTCAGTTCAAGCTTTCAGGCTTATCTAGGAAGTACTTTGACTCCTGCTCACTTTTGTTAACAATATCTAGAAGAACTTCATCCTGATGAGGTAGAAGAGATGGATCTACAATGGCAAATGGCAATGATAGCCTACAGAGCCAAGATGTACATGAAAAGGAACAAAGGACTGTCCGTGGGAGGAAGATCAACAAAAATCTGTGTAGACAAGTCCAAAGTAAGATGCTTTAAATGCAACTTATATGGACACTTTTTGAGGGAGTGAAACAGCAATCAACAACAGTCAACTGACTCAAGACAACCTAGTCAAAGGAACTTTACACAACCTCAATTAGCCAATACATCCCCACCAACAACAAACAACACAACAGGTATCACTAATGCTAAAGAAACTGGTCTAATTATTTTGCAGGATGGTACTTGTGACTGGAGCATGTATGAGAAGGAAGTACTTGCCGAGAATCAAGCTTTAATGGCCAACATGGAAAACAAAGTTCCTCCAATGGCCGCTGAGGTAAGAGAAAGGTTGTGTTCTTCCACTTGCATAGATGAAGTAGAAAGATATAGAACACATGCTCAACAATTGGCTGATAAAGTAAAAGAAACTCTGCTTTTAAATGAATCTCATGTTAGAGAACACAAACTTTATCAAGTCAAAATTAATTCTTTACAAAAAGATTTAGATAAACTTGTATCTGAAAACTACAATCTAAAAGCACAAGTTGAGCATCTTACTACATCTTTAACAAAGTCTATGTCAGATCATGCATCTACTGAGGTGAAATTGCAGAAATTCCAACTGTCATCATAACAGTATGAGAAATTATTAATCTCCCATATTAAGTCCAAAAACAAATCAGGGTTGGGATTTCATACAGTCCCACCACCAGTAAATGATAACTATACTTCTTTGCCCGAGTCCATGACCAACAGTTTATCTAATCACTTTGTGTCTAGTAACATGTGTGAGTCAACAGATAAAAATAATAATAATGTAACTAATGACACTGAATTATATGAATCTGATTCATCAGAATCAGAACACACAAAACAAAGTAAATCAGAATTTGATTATGATAACTGTGATGACTTGGATGATGATGATAAGTCTGATGATGCTGATTTGGGTAAGGGTAAAACTGTTTTAATTGAATACTCAATCCTAAAGGTACTGAATGAACTTAAACTACCCTATCCATCAAAACAAAGAAACCTGCTGAAGACAATCCACACAAGGATTGAGCAACTAAATGAAGGCATACATGCACTCAATAAACAAAACAAGGAAAAGCCAGCAAATAGAGCCTCAGAAGATAAGTCCGTCACTTCAGCGGATCATCTGCGGAAGAAGTCTGTGAGATCCACAGAAGTCATACGGAATAAGCAAGAAACTGCTCAATCATCATCAAGCAAAGACAAATTTCAGAAGAAGTACTTGCAGGCTAAACAAGAACCCTTTGACACATGTCAGGTAGAGGTAAGAAATCATCAGCAGCAAAGTTGGACAAAGAGCTGAAGAACCATAAGGTTTCAACTATGAAAAAGTCTAAGGCTGCATCAGACAGTGATCCTGAAGAAAATTACTGTAAATGGTGTGACATGCACAATCACAGTACATAAGAGTGCTTCTTCAGCAGCTATTGCTCAATATGTAGTATGAACAATCACATGACTTTAGATTGTTACTTTAACAAATATTGTACAATATGCAACAAAAACAATCACTCCACTCAGGAATGCTTCTTCAACAAAAAGAACAAAACAAAGATCCTCAAGAAGAAGTATGCAGAGTCCAATGAGTCAGAGTCAAAATCTTCTGAGGATGATAATCCTAGAGGTGCAAAACAAAAAAAAAAACAGCAACAAAAATAGAAAATTACTAAGACAAAGAAAACAGTTGCTGAGGTGAAATTAAAAATTAAGAAGGAAAAACAACAAGTGCAAACGAATGCACCACACAAAAAGGTAGCTCTTGAAGAAGATGATGACTTCTTTGATGATTTTGACAAAGGCAATAATGTGCCTCAGTCCAAATCAAAGGATGTAGAAACATTTTCTGGCCAATTCTCAAGATCAAAGAAGAAGTCTCAAACAAAAGGAATGACTGACCAAGTCAATATGAATCAAGATGCAAACGCCTCAAAAATATCATCAAACACATCCTCACCCACAACAAAACATAATGAATTAAATGACATCAAAACTAATTTAGAAACTTCAAGGCTCATCCATAAGAAAGTTACTATATTAGATAACATTGGCAAGCCTGAGACCATCAAGGTTGGGCTCCTAAGCCTAATTATGTTTCTTATGTTTTGCAGGAACATCCAAGGAGGGCTGACAACAAGTGGTATGTTGACAGTGGCTGTTCCACACACATGACAGGAAACTGTACCCTCCTGCTGGACTTCAAACATAAAAATGCTTCATATGTAGCATTTGGTGAGGATAAGAAGGGAGGTAAAATCATTGGTGAATGAATGGTAACAAATGGAGTTTTAAAGTTTGAGAAAGTTAATTTTTGTGAAAACTTAGAGTTTAACCTACTAAGTGTATCTCAAATCTGTGACCAACACTATACGGCTTTCTTTGATAACTCTGATTGCTACATTCTTAAGCCAGGTTTCAAAATTCCAGAAGACTGGATCCTTCTTAAAGCACCAAGAAAAGGTAACACCTATGTGTTGGACATGAACAACACAACACTAACAAGCAAAGAAACATGTCTGATTTCTAAATCATCAGAAGATGAAGCACAACTATGGCATAGAAGGATGCCTCATTCCAACATGAAGAACATGAATAAATTGGTGAAAAATGACTTAGTCATTGGTGTTCCATAGAAAGAATTTTACTGTACTAATCACTGTTTATCATGCTATAAAGGAAACAACATAAAGTCTCACATAAGTTCAAAAGAATTAACACAAACACAACACCACTCAAGTTACTACACATGGACCTCTTTGGTCCAACCAATGTGTTAAGCATTGGAAAAAGGCAATACTGTTTGGTGATTGTTGATGATTTCACTAGATTTACTTAGGTATTTTTCTTAAAGCATAAAAGTGAAACATCAGAAATTTTAATGGAGTTCATCACTAAGATAGAAAATCAACTTGATCTAAGAATCAAGATACTGAGAAGTGATAATGGAACTGAATTTGTTAACTATGTTTTAGATACTTTTTGCAGAGACAAAGGCATAGCCAGACAATTCAGTGCACCAAGAACTCCATAACAGAATGGAGTTGCTGAGAGGAGAAACGGAACTCTAATTGAAGCAGCAAGAACAATGCTAGCTGACTCACAGCTGCCAATAACATTTTAGGCAGAAGAAAAACTTTTATAGGATATCTTAAAGCATTTGGGTGTCATGTATCTGTATTAAACACAAAAGAATAGTTAGGAAAATTTGCTGAAAAAGCATATGATGGTTTCTTTGTTGGTTATTCATCAACATCTAAATCATATAGAGTATTATTCCACATGATAACATAGTGGAAGAAACTCCTAATGTATCCTTTGATGAATCCTTATTTCCACAGTCTGTGAAAGGATCATCTTGGTTGTTTGATATAGATGCCTTAACTAACTCATTTAACTCTGGTTATCTTAATGTGACAGATGCTACGGATACATGTTACCTCTATGTTCCTCCAAATATGGGTGTACCATTGACAGCTGATCCACCCAGAGTCATTCCTCCAGAGAACCAAAGTGACAATGATCCTGGTACATCAGCTCAAACAAGTAAAGATGGTTCTGATGACCTTACACCATGCACATCAGCAGAAGTACCATCTACTTTCGTAGATGTCTCTACTTTCGTAGATGATGGACTGAAATCCCCCAAGGACCAAATCATATCAGAAAACCACCTCACACCATTGCCACATACATACATATCTTCTACAGAGAATACAGCCGATCATTTCCTTGCTACGGAAGGCATATTCACAACCCCGGAAGGCATACCTATTCCTGCGGAAACTCATTCAGCTGCACCAGAAAATGAGATGGACTATTTTGTTGACTCTCCATCACAACTGACCCCATCACCAACAACCAACATCACAAACCTGGATTCATCCATCCAAGTTCATGATGTACCAACAGTTAGAACACATAAGTATCACCAAATTGATAACATGATAGGTGACCTCAACAAGAGAACTACAAGAAAACAAAGGGAAGCAGCAAACATCTGTTTGTTCTCCTACTTTCTTTCACAAGTAGTTCCACCCAACATAACAGAAGCCTTGAAAGATAACAACTGGATTGAAGCAATGCAAGAAGAACTTCAGCAATTCAGAAAACAGAAAGTGTGGAATCTAGTTGATCTCCCCGAAGGCCAATATCCAATTGGTACTAGATGGCTATTCAAAAATAAACTAGATGATAGAGGAATAATAGTTAAAAACAAAGCAAGGCTAATTGCATAAGGATACACTTAAGAAGAAGGTATAGACTATGATGAAGTCTTTGCACCAGTTGCAAGGATTGAGGCAATCAGAGTGTTTTTAGCCTATGCATCCTATAAGAAGTTTATAGTTTATCAAATGGATGTAAAGTGTGCCTTCTTATATAGTAAGATTGATGAAGAGGTCTATGTTTCTCAACCACTAGGCTTTGAAGACCCTGATTATCCTCATAGGGTATACAAGCTTGACAAAGCTTTGTATGGGCTTCATCAAGCTCTAAGGAAATGGTATGAAACTGTCACACCCTCAAAATCCGCGTGCGGGGTTTTACCGCTAGGCGCATGACATACTAGGATCTCAGTCATTAGTTACTTAGAACAACTCTATATGTACAAACATTCAAAATCAAAGTTTAACTTTAAATACTGCGGAAGTGTTAAATAAACCAGAAAACCCAAAACAAGGTAACATGATTTAAAATGCGCAAACAAACGCGCCCAAGTATTATGCAAAACCAAAGCATAATGTTTAAACAAACATAATCCCAAAAAAAACATTGTTTCATAACATGCTGACAACACCATGATGCTAACCCATGTAATGTGCTCCTAGGCAATAGCAACCTTAACCTGAGAATAGCATACTAAAGAGTCAACACAATGGTTGGTGAGTTCAAGAGTTTGCGTTAAACATAAATCAATAACAGTTGCACAATATAAGAAGTGTATTGTAATAGATAGCTAGTCTATAAACAAATAGTAATAATCATAGTGATTTCACGATTGAAGCTGACTGTGTTACGTTTGTTGCCTCCTGCCATGACATACCAGGTCGTGACAATGTTCGTTAGGACAAAATTGCACCCGTTTGACCTCGAGTCGCACAGGTGGGGCTCGTCAGACCCAGTAGTACTACCCAAAATTTCCCGCTAATATCATTATTAACAATCCGAAAGTGTGAGGACTTTCCATGGTAATCAGCACTATATTATACTATACACAACTCATATAAATAAAGCGTTTGTAAAAACAGTATGCTATCTCCCCCAAAAGAGAGTATGTAAAAAATGTGGGGCATGAACTCACCTGATGCGCGTAAGAAATTACTTAAGGCTTAACTTGACAAGAAAGAGTGGATAGACAACCCTCAGAGGTCACCTAGAACACATGAGTACATAAGTACGTGTACACAGAATCATAATGAAACCCTAAGTGCTCTACAAACCAAAGAACTCAAGGTTTTAGAAGACAAGACACATTTGACCCAGTTGATCCCGTTTGACCCGTTGGTGACATTATAGATGAAATTTCATTCAAACAAGCATAACAGTACATCACACATGATTAACATACAAACTGATCACATATGACACTTCATTACCCACATGTACTACCTAGATCATCATACAGCCAGATATCATACAAGTCATGCGAATCTCAAACAATTATCATGCTCAACATAGTTACAACACAACCAATGCATCATACATAGAATCAAATCATGCACGGCATGCCATGTGAAGCCACTCACGACTTCACACCCTAAACCCTGCCAATCCTACTAAGTAGGGGTCGCAGATTCGCACGCTTGTATGATGACCATCAACATACCATTTAATAGAATTCTTATCACCTAAGATGTTCAACCATGATCAACTACAATCCAAACAATAGCCTATCATAACCCCTATGACCCATATCCAGGTAATCCCACAAATAGGCCAAACCTTCCAATTAACCCAATAAACATTCATACACCCAAAAAATACATTCTACTGCCTTAGAAACCATCCATGAACATACTAGCATGATCCTAATGTCCCAAACATACTCAAACCATCATATTAACGAATTTGTGCAAATAAAGTTTCCCTTTTGGGAAAGCACATCCCAAAATCCATCAAACACCCAATACATTCATGAATTCATTACTAATATACCAATTCAAGCTCATGTTAACATCTAGACAAGATCAACAACATCCAATCATCATAATTCCTCAATCTTTCTAACCAAAAGTTACTACTTTTAGTAAGACATGAACTACAACATTCATTCTTGGATTTCTAACATTCATATCATCAATCTAACACTCAATCATCATCAAAAACACATTAACAACATCAATTCATCATCAAATCACCATATTCATGCAAATAAGGTTACTATTATTAGTAACTTATGAACAACGCATCAAAATCAAAGCTTTCTTACATAATCAACGTTAACTAACATCAATATAACCTAACTAACATCATAACATCATCAAACAACCAACAATCGACCCTCAATTGCAGGATTCGAACACCAACTTTTGGCCAACATCAAAATCCATGAAAAACATATAAAAATCTAACCTTTAATCACGTGTAGGCTTGGAATTGATGATTCTAACGTGTTGTAGCACTTGAAATCGACCAAAATCGATGATGTTTGCTTGTTCTAGGGCTGAATTTCGAAAAGTGTGTGTGTGTGAAGCTTGGTCGCGGCCGATGGGGGCTATTAGGGTTAGGATTTTGGTTTTTGTTTTATTAATTTATGGTAATTACCCCTTAAACCCTTGTAAATTGTATTTTATAAAAAAACTAGGCTTTTAAATACTCTTTTAAAATGTTTTTAACTAATGTAATAAACATATGAACTAATAATAACAATTATATGTTTTATCTCTACTGATACAAAACGTACGGATTAAATACACACATTTCTACGTTACGCGATAAAATTCACAATTAATATTTAAATCACGTAATCACAACCAATAATCAACATAGAAATTATTGTTTAACATTATTAATTATTATTAAGTCACCAACGTTCAACGACAACTAGTGTGTGCTCACGACACGTGTATGCTAGACTTAACGGAACTAACGGAGTTTGGACGGAAAATTACCGGATGTCACAGAAACATTGTCAATAATCCTACTGAAACATGGATACAAGAGAGGTACAATTGACCAGACACTCTTCCTCAAACATGAACATCAAGATCTCTTAGTTGTTCAAATATATGTTGATGACATCATATTTGGATCAATAAACAAGAGACTATGTGAAGAGTTTGAAGCCTTAATGCAATCAGAGTTTCAGATGAGTTCAATGGAAGAATTAACAGTCTTTCTAGGATTACAAGTTCATCAGAAAACAGATGGCATATTCATCAATCAAGAAAAGTGTGTCCTTCAAACACTGAAGAAATACAACCTTGCAGACTCTTCCTCTTGCAAAACACCGGCATCTACTATAGACAAAATTGTACCAGATTCAACAGGGAAGTCTATTGATTAAAGATTATATAGATCTATGATAGGATCATTAATGTACTTAACTGCTAGTAGACCTGACATAATGTTTGCTCTGTGTGTGTGCTAGGTATTAAGCAGATCCAAAGGAGTCTCACTTGAATGCAGTAAAGAGAATCTTCAGATACCTCAAAGGAAACCAGCACTTGGACTCTGGTATCCCAAAGAAGGATATTTCAAACTTTACTTATATTCAGACAGTGACTACGGAGGATGCAACAACAACAAGAAATCAACAACTAGAGGATGTCAATTCATAGGACCAAGACTTGTGTCTTGGCAGTGCAAAAAACAGACAAATGTTTCAGTATCCACAGCTGAGGCTGAGTACATAGTTGCTTCAGCTGGTTGCTCTCAGGTTCTATGGTTACAAAACCAACTACTTGATTATGGTTACAATTTTCTTCAAACTCCAATATATATATAGATAACTCGGCTGCTATGTTCATAACTGCTAATCCAGTACAACATAGTAAAACTAAACACATTGAAATCAGATACCATTTTCTGAGAGACTGTTCAAAAAAGGGTCTAATCAAGTTGATCAAAGTGGACACAACAAATCAACTTGCTGATTTGTTCACTAAAGTCTTTGATTTAGTTAGATTTAATCTCTTAATTGAGTCTTTAGGCATGCTCAACTTAGATTAGATTACAACAACAGAATTATTTGTCAAGTACTTGTAATCATATGAGAAAGGTATGCATTTTTCTTAAATAACTACATAAGGCAGTTGATATTCTAAGGATATGATAGTACACTATAACTTGACATTTACTCCTGATCTTCAATTACCAACTACCTACTGATCAGATGTGTTTGATGTATGAATAGGTTCAGCTTGAGTGGAAACTAAATAAAGTCATGCACAACATAAAGTCAAGGTGACTAAGAGTGGACAACTCATTGTGAGGAGTATTCAAGTAAGTCTAATCCGGATGTCATTAGGTTAACACCCATGCACACTTACTATGTTGTAACACCCTATAACCTCTATCTTTGCGCATCATGACCCTCTATTTTGCGTAAGCAAAGACCTGGGTCAACGGGCACCTCTGTTTTACATGTGTAAAGGCCTGGTGACCGGATGCTGATCATCAAAATATTCCAAAAAGGAATTGCTCTAAAAGAATCCGATGTGCTTAATTGTCAAAGAGCATACAAATCAACTCAGCATTAATAAGATTTCAAAGAAATCTTAAGATAGAGCTTATAATCTACGGAACATAGTTTAAGTGTGATAAAGTGTTAACTTCACTAACATCTGGAGGACTAACTTACATGCCACTTTAATATTGAGTTCACCTTTGCTATCTTTAACTCTTACCAAAACATGATAATCAGCATGATAAAGTAAAATACACTCTTGAATGAATTCATGCGGATCCACATATTTGCAATCAGCACTAGATCAAGTATTCGATTATATCACACATAATATTCAGGAAAATGTCTGGATTATAGTATGATCCTTAGTATATCCTATGTCTGTCTGAAACAAGTTATAAACAACTTTTATTTTCTCTATGATTATTAGTTAGACAAATTAATTTCTGTTCATACTATTCTCATAAATTTTTGATAAATACATAAGTCTATAATTAATCACATATTTAGAAGGAGTAGTCAACGCATGAAACAGAGTTTGAAACTGAGTTTAACTAATTTCAACACAATGATATGAAGAAAATTGGAACTTGAGCACACTAACTTGGCTAAAGAATATCTGAAGTGTTTACCTACTTCTGCACAATTACCATGAAGCAAAGTCATAAGGTCCAATAGCAAACAACAAATGGACTAACTATGTGTTAGTTCATACAGTTAAATTGAACTTTTCCTTCGAAAGATATGAAAATTAAAATTTTCTTTCGAAAGATATGAAACTGAATTTTTCCTTCTGAAGATTAGTTAAATCAATTTTCTTTCTGAAGAAAATTACCTTCGGAAGAGTTTTTATTAAATTAACTTTGGAAGAAAGTTTTTAGCAAAATCAAGAAATTTAACTTCAGAATAAAACGTTTAACAAAACCATCTTCAGAAGAAAAGTTTTGACATTTAACATCACTTTAGAAAGATGTTTTCAAACAACATTTATAGATAAATCAGAATATCTGTCCTCCGTAGATGTTCTGTGGAAGACAGAATGAAACAGAGGAACATTGACTTCCGTAGATATTCTACGGAACAAATAAAATGTCTGACTTGCGTAAATATTAATTGTAGACATTGATTAGTCTGATAACCTCAGAGGGGTAAAAAGGGTAGATGGGTCCCACATCATTAAGATAAGGTTAGACAGTCTGAAAAAATATAAAAAGGGCTCCGTGACCATTGGCCTTTCTATTCACTTTCAAAACACCTTGCGACCTAGAAATCCTTTGAGCCAAAAACCCCATTTTCATCTTCATTGACATCGATCGTTCCACTCAATCCATACTCACGACATTCAAACCTTACTGCCACCATGGCAAATAGACTTACGAAGGACCATAACATGTGTGCGTTCTTAAATCCGGACATGGAAGACGAGTGTGAAGTCATCATTCGCTACCTAAGGAGAACACGACTCTTCTATGCACTAACTGCTGACCCACTGATCTATCTATCACACATGATAGATTTCTGGAACACTGCTGCAGTAGGAGAGGATGGCGAGCGAGCTGTAATCACTGCCACCGTAGGGAATCTTCCCTTGTGGATAGATGAAGAAATCATTCGAAGTGCACTAGAGCTCGGGGAAGAAGAAGATGGCCACCCGAATGTATTTGACCATGAATACATTCAGAGGGTATTCGAGCTAATGGGATATGATGGTGATTATATAAACGGAGAGATTAAAAAGGGAAGGTTGTGCAAGCCTTACCGCTTCCTGTGCCACACATATCTCTAGTGCATATCCAACCGAAAGTCTGGGTTGGATAGATTCTCAAGACACATATCCTCTGGCATTATAGGAATCTTTGAAGGAAGAAAATATAACTATGCCAAGTATATACTGAACTGCCTCTGCGACCACATGTGAGTGCAGAAATAGGACAAAATGTTCATGTTTCCAAGGTTCTTACAACTGATGATTAATCAACAATTGCCCGAGATCGAGAGAGAAGGAGATGTATGTGTATAGAGTCATCTGGGCAGATCATTACTAAACAAGCTAACTGGGCAGTACCAAGGAGGAGAGGTACATATGTTTGCCCATGTCCTGGATGAGTCTGAGGAGATCCCACAGGAGCTGTTATGGGTTGAAGAACCACAACTACCGAGCTCATCAACAGAATCATCCACCCACTCCTAACTACAAACTCAAACAGCTCCTGAACCACAATCACCACCTGTTCAACTGGATTCATCATCCAGTGAACATACCCAGCCTGTTACACCTGCATAATCATTATCATCAGTTCACACTAATGCATCAGAACCCATCTCACTCACTCCCATTCAAACTCCCACTTATCCAATTCCAGCTAAACCAATTCCTTCACCTAAACCAACTGAACCACTCACCTCACCTACTTCCACTGAACCAATCCTCTCTCCCACTCCTACTGAGTTGTTTGATAGTCCAACTTCCACCGAGGAACTCAACCTTGATGAGGATGTTGAAGAAATAGTTTTTGATGGAGACACAGAAGAGGTTTGTATGGAAGTAGAGAAGAAAGAGGAGAATGAAGAGGTAATTCAAGAGTTTGTGGAAGTTGAAGCTTATCATGAAGATGACCTGAAGGACGAGGAAATAGATGTAAGTAAGAGTTACTTGGTAGCAAAGTATAACAACCTCGTCCTGAAGGGAAACAAAAAGCTGGAAAAGCTGAGAAGGTTGAAGAAGGAGCTGATTGAGAAAGATGAACTCATAGCCGAGAAAGATAAGGCAATCACTCAACTAAAAGGTCGACTCAAGAGGCTGAGAGAAGATGTTGAGATTGATAACGAGGTGATTGATGCCCTTAATGATCTAGTTGATGAACAAGCTGAACAGTTGAGAGAAAAGGATGCTGAGATTGATACATTAAAGAAAAAGTTGGCTGAAGCTAAAGTGAGCAAAAGTGAGTCACTCATGATCACTTACAGCAGGAAGGGGAAGTACCTAGGGAAACCAACAGATGCTGCTGGTGAATCTCTAAAAAGATTAAAAATAGATTCACCAGAGCAGACAGTTCCAGAGGATCAAGACAAGGTGGATAGCGATATAGAGTGGGAAGAGCTTACTAGAGAAGTGTCTGTTGAGCTTAATAAGGAAGAGCCTCCTAAAGCTGATGAAGAAGCAAAAGATGCTGAGCTTTTAACAACTGAAGACATACTGGAAGAAAGACCTCAATATGCCATGTTCATGGACCTAATTAACAATGGCTTTCCCTATGACATGGTAGAAAGAATGAACATGTCTGAGTTGATACAGACTGTAAAAGAATTTGATGTTGTGCGGATGATGATCCCAGACTGCACATATGAAACATTTTTAAAATATAAAGCAATTGAGAAGACAAGAAAGGAGTTAGGGTATTGTGATACACAGAAGCTAACCAGATATAATATGACTTGTTGGTTACAAAGCCACAACTACCAGTAACATGAACTTAAATGGAGAACAATAGGTGAGCTCAGAGCTATGATGAATCATGTTATGAAAGTGGAGTTGAGCACAGGAGTGATATTTAGAACAGGAGCTCCAAACCCAGCATATCAACAAGGCAAACAATCACAAGCTGAACCTACTATGGTTGAAAGCAAAGACATGCACAAGGGTAAAGAAAAACTAATCAGAGAGCCAAAGGATTCAATTTCCAACAAGATCTAGCCTCTAGGTACTGTAGTTAGAGAGATCACTGAGCAGAAAGCTACCTTGATTCAATTCTTTGACCTAATCACAACTCCGGAAGAAGCAGAAGAGAACAACATCATTGCATGGAAATTTGATTCGGAATGGGATTGTGTCATGCTTAAGAGAGCATCTGGAATGATACAATACTTCCCATGGGTGGAGAACCTACTTAGTCTTCCAGATGCTGATCTAAACACTCTGCAAAACATCCCAATAACAAACTACCTAATCAGTCCAAGAGGTAGAGACTTCTCTGGACTTGTGGCAAAGCTTCATTAGAGGTTTAAAGGAGATATGCTAAGAGAAGCAAAACAAGTGGATGCTGAGCACAAAAGAAGAAGTCAGAGAACGTCACATGCCAGTTCTCAGCTTGTGGATGCTGAATTTAAACAAAGAACTAGATATGTTGACTTGGCCAATGCACCACTCAAGATCATCAAAGGAAATCAGTATACATTCCCTATCACTAAATGGGGTTATGTTGAAAAAACCAAGGAGTTGGTGCTACAAAGAAATGATCCGTAGAAGAAGGGCTCAAGTATCAAATTATTTGATCCTGTGGAAATCAAACTTTTGCACCTAAGCTACACCTTATACTTACATGACAAATATTTTCCAAGGTTGCATGACCAAACTGCTCAAAATGACTTGTGCTTATATGTACACATTATTCAAGTCATTGACAAGCTGCATGCCAAGGCACATATGAGGAGAAAATTTGAGGCTGGCCGGTTAATAGGATCAGAAATAAAGCCTATCACTGATTTGAAAATTTCAGAACAGGATGAATTGGAAGTGGTATCTAATAATAGTGTTGTTGCAACACTTACCACTGAAGAGGATATCCTGGGCCTGAAATATAAAACATTAAAGAGGATGAGCAGAAGGCAGATCAAATACAAGTATGAAGATCAGAAGACTGCTGTAGAATACTTTAACAAAAGGATTTTGGCTAGAGTTCAAGAGCTGAAAGAATTAAACCAATGATTACTAGAGTCTAAACCTAAAGGGGAGCATTGTTAGGGATAAAACTCTTATATAGGTTTAGATGATAGAACATTCTTGTAATCATTCTTGTAATTATGATTTTGATAATATAATATGAATGATTTTGATAATATGTGTTCATGAAGTAAATAATATTACATCTCATTATATATGTTATAAATATATGATATAATGTATTTCATAATGTATGTGTGAAATATCCAGTAAACATCAGACTGTGTCAAATTAAGAAATTAAAATAAGTATTGGAACAACCGCAGATGAACAAATTACTCTTCCGTAGATGTTCTCAGGAAGTATACATCCGTAGATCCTCTGCGGAAGAATAACTTCAGCTGAACAAGTGAACAACAAAGTGAAGCTACTGGAGAACTTGCCACTAAAGAACAAGTCCAAGAACTCCTGCGGAAGCACAATCAAAGAAGAACAAGCAATGAAGATCAAGTGTTGCTGCGGAAGACTAAGTTCCTGCGGAAGAAGAAATTTCTACGGAAGACTGTTTAATACTTGTATGATTTCAGATCATCAAGTAGTCAACATAAAGTCAACAAGTCAACGTGGCAGAACAACATCATTAATGACGACGGAAGACATTTAATTCAAGCAAATATTCCACGTCACATCAACAACATTATCTGTATTTATTTCATTGTAAATCTCGAACTCCTATGCCGATAAATGTGGCGAGGATTCGAATAACTATAGTTAGCTTAATTATAGCAACAATATAGCAATAAGATTAGCAATGAATTAGGAACAGAATAGGATCTCTATATATTACGAGATCAAGAACATATGAAGAGAATGAATTGATAATCGGTATAATCAGTAAAGAAGAATCAGCAACAATTACATCAATATAGCAATAGCAACAGAAAGCATTACGATCAATGTTCTTGAGCAATCGTGGTTTGATTATTCATATTACTTAATTGCTCTTTATACTGTTTGATTGATTTGTAGATAGATAATTGATTAAACAGCAAGTGTTGATAATTTCGCGATCAATACTTGTTAAAATCAAATCTGATAATTCCTGAACGATTCCAGGATTCACACATATCAATAAAATTATTATATATAACAATCATTTTAAATTCATAAACAATAGTATAAAAAGAAGAAAAAGATTTTGTTATTTATAAATATCTATAAACCTCTTTATATACCTTTTTAATGTATTTTAGTATTAGCAATGATTAGCTACAAATTAAATTATACTTTAACAAAATTAAGTATCATTAAAGTATTTTAAATAAGATGTTATTTATTTGTAAAAAGAAAATTATCTTGATTAGTGTGGTATTAAATGAGAGTTATTAAAGTAATTTTTAAAGTCAAGATTTTTACAAAAATTATAATTTATTGTAGTGGTAACGCATGGACAATTCTAGATGAAGTCTAGGTGACGATAATATAAACATGCTTGAAAATAACCATGTTGCTAATATTTATTTTGATTTATTAGAGTAGATAGATTAGCTTATTTAACGAACACAAGTTATTTAAATTATCTAACTTTTTGAGTATGAGTAAGAATGGGGTGTAGTCTTTTCTAACATTTTGTTCGGTTACTTAATTATTGAATACAAATCATTAATATTTGATATCAGAAAAAACCTAATGAGTAACTATTCTTTCTATTCATAAGTAAGTATCATATAATAAACTAGGTTGGATACTTTGTGTTACACGGGTTGAAATAAGAAAACTATATGATAGATATTATATATGTATAATCTAATATATGTCATAGATAAAACATCAATGAAAGTATTATATATAACAAACATATTTAAGTTATAAATAATAAAATATAAAAAATAATAATTATAAGACAATTATGCTATTAGTATAAATGAAGTTTTTTATATGGGTGATTATAATAATATTATTATTTAAGCTTGTCATGATAAAATTTTAAAATATAATTAAAAACATAACATATTATGATAATTAATTGAATCATATATATAGTAGGAAGAAAGAAATTTAAATACTTAAAATTATACACATCAATTATGAAATGAAAGATATGTTTATTATTTTTGACAAGTTATCTAAAAATTGATGTAATACTAGAATATGAAAACTATTTAAAAGTAAATATCAAAAATCTATTAGTAATAATAAATATTATTGAACTCTTTTAAAAGAATGTTAGAAAATATTAAAAGTACAAGAAGCAAGTCAATATTTTAAGAGTGATGGAGGTGATGACACTTGGTAATGTTTATGTGGGGTCTAAGCGAACAGGCTAGTAAGAAGTCATGTAGATAAAGAGTTATTATTTTATTGTAAATTATAAATCAGATTTAATTGACCAGTGAAACCATTTTCTTTTTACATTTCTTTTATCTCAGAATTAACTAATAAAATAAATAAAGTCAAAACTATTACGATCTGATCTCAAAAATTAAACAATTTAGAAAGTAATAAATGTTTCAATACTAGAATTAAGCCCCCTCGTTGCGTTGGGTGCGTAAAACTATGCCAAGTAGCACAAATATCACATCACCGTCAACGTCCACTAACACCCAAAAAGCAGACGTAAAAACATAAAACATTAAAAACAATAACGTAAAACAATAACACATGAAATCGATTTATGACACGCATGTTGCGACGGGGCTGTTAAACGAGAAAAAATAGGCGTAACAACTATTAACCACACACGCACATTACGGTGTATTTACTCTTGAAATTTAGATCAAAATGTGAACGAAAAATTTATAAAAGATTAAATGTAAAATTGTAAAAAAAATTTAAAAAATGTAAAAGTTTTGGGTTTAAAATAAAAAAATAAAAGAAAAAAGAAAAACAACATATATGTACAATATTTGAAGCTCATGGTACAACAATAAACACAATGTTAAGTTGGTAATTAGTATATACTAATATTAAGCCCCATACGTTGCAGTGGGGGCGTAAAAACGAACAAAAAAGGACTAAAATGTTGAACATATAAAAAAGG
Organism: Flaveria sonorensis; assembly: GCA_025506505.1. Classification (NCBI taxonomy): domain Eukaryota; kingdom Viridiplantae; phylum Streptophyta; class Magnoliopsida; order Asterales; family Asteraceae; genus Flaveria; species Flaveria sonorensis. Next base: position 8,255,057 of record CM046423.1, read on the forward strand.
AATAAAAAACGAACAAAAGAATACTGAATGAAAAGTAGACGTAAAAGCGTTGAACCATACATGCAAAACGTAAAACATATAAAACAATAAGTAAGTCGATCTAGGACCAGCGTGTTACGAAAAGGCTGTTAAATGGAAAAAAAATCATAAAAATGTTGAACAACAAACGCACGTTGACGCGTGTTAACTTGCGAAATTTAGACCGAAATGTAAGATAAAATGATTATAAAATATGAAAAAGTATAAGGGATCAAAGTTTAAAGTAAAAAATATTAGGGGTAAATCGTAAAAGATGTAAAAGTATTGAGTTAAATGAAAAAGGTTAATTTTTTTTTTTTAAAAAAAAGGTAGGTACAATCCACTATAAGACATGGTACAACTCACAATTTATATAAAAGTTGATAATTAGTATTATATATAATTAAATATTTTGGGTGGCTTTTAACATAGTGTTACAACTTTCAGACATTAACACATATTTAAAAAAATATAATGCAATTACAATATCTCTATTCACAATTAATCCTTATATCTTCGTATTCTAATAAAAAGGTAAATAAGATGACACGTGACAAGACTACTTTTATTCTTATCAAAATTTTATTGTTTTTCTTTTCAATTAATAACTACATTAATTATTAATTCTATTATTTAATTTTTAGATTAAAAATAGCCTTTTAATAAATTAATAAAAGATCTTTTTATTAATGTTATTTCTAAGGAAAAAAATTTGCAAAATTTTTTTTATCTAAAACATCAAACTTTTTAAAAAATATGAAATACTTTACAATTGGTTTTTATAAAAGGTAATTTTTTTATAAAACAAAACTAATTAAAATTGAGATTTATAGTAAGAAAATTTTTCAAATTGACATTTATTTAAAACGGTGGCCTTAGGGTTCGCCAGTGCCCGTTTACCTCTTCCGTCTGTTTTGCGGTTGGTGGTGTCTTTACACCTCTTTTGTGACATGGGGTGCAAGCTCTAGGGTTTTGTTATTTTCCCCGATGATGATTACATGTTTCTCTCTTCTGATTTTTCTGTCTTGATTCGATTTTTTGGATGGATTTAGGGGATTTCACCTATGTTGATGTACCAGTCGATGACAATGAGCTTGTTCTCATCTGAGTCTTTGTTTACTGTTGAAGGGTGTTATATGTTGATTGGTGATGATGATGACTCTACTGTCATCTGAACTCTAACCTTGTGGATATCTACGAAGCGCGATGATTACATTGCCTTGATCCGAACATGGATCCTTCACTCCTTCTGTAATGAAGGCTGTGATGATGATCGTACAGTCATATTAGCCTTGATCCATGAATCTGCTTCTGTTAAACCAAATGATTATGATGCTTACGATGCTGTTATGTTTTCTTATTGGTAATCGTTCATGGTGTTACTTTTGAGACTGTTTATTATGATCGAAAAGTAATTGACGTCGTGAAAGGCTATGATGATAAACAACTAAATGTTGTGTTACTTTAGAAAAAGAAGCCAGTCTTATTATGAAAGTAAATAAAATGGCACAGGCTAACGATAAATAGACTATTTGTTCAATCTATCATGAAGTTTCAAATTCTTTTTACTTTATTGACCCATATTACTAATAAATTTATAATTTTTAATATATGAAAATCGATCTACGGTACGTAAACGAGGGAAAAGAAATTTGGGGCCATAAACATGAGCCCTGTGTAGAGTTGAAAAAAACCGGTATTGAAATCTTACCCGAGCCCGTATACATAAGACTAGTTTTGAACCGATAAAAACCATAAGTTCCAAACCGGTTTGTATTCATACACCGGTTTATAACTGGAACCAAACTGATTAAAAACCGACCAAAACCCACTTAGACCGGTCAAAATACTTTTTAGAAACCGGTCACAACCATAAATGAACCGAACAGACTTTTAAAATGGTTCTAACTTGGAACCAGTAACTGTTTGAAACGGGAAACGGCTTGAGAAAATAAAAACTAGGTTTGTGCGCCCCTGATCCTGTGTAGCACCCTGTATACCCTCAAAGACGTCCCTAATAAGCATAGCAATTAGGCTTAAGGGATCAATTGGTGGTAAAAGGTGTGTTCCCTAACCAAATAGTTGTGGGTTTAAATCATGCGATGTATAGGTTTGATGAATATTTTCCGGCTAATAGGAATTGCTATTAAAGCAAAAGTAAGCATCACAATTAAATTAAAATTCTTGTGTGTTTTGTAGCGCTTTGATTCTTCAATAAACATGGCCCATTAGAGGATATCGGTTAAAAGCAATTTTAGCAATTAGGGGACTAGAAGAAATGGGCTTCCAAGTCACGACTTCATCTTAACGAACTACAATTTCATTAGTTAGTTGCTTGTCTTCTTTACACATTTTTTTTTCGTTTTGGTTCTTCAAATCTAGAATTTTTGTGTATCCATTAGAATATATCATCTTTTGAAACGTTATTAGTCTGTGTCAACCCATTTTCATCTTTTGATTTGCTTTTTTGAATTGCAATGTGAATCTATATCTTTTTATGATCCCGGGTTAAAAAAAATATCAACCCAATTGAACCGAGAAACTTAAAAAAATTGAATCAGTACAAGCTCTCTTGAATAAAATTGTAAAGGGGTGAGTTGCCAGAAACATTTCAGGTCGTCAGAGTACGGAATGAGCTAGTCAAAAAGTTCAGGTCGCTAGAAAGTCTACTATTAAAGTTTGCAAGCCGAAGTGGAGTTGGTGTTAGGTCAAAGAGGAGGGGGATGGGGGTCGGGTTTTTATTTGAAGGTATTTGGGTTATTAAACAAAAACTAACAGAGAAAACTATCAAAGTTAATGCCAATGATGAAAATGACAGAAAATGAAACCATAGGGACAAAAATGACAAAGCCTCCCGTACTGTCTTTCTCTACAATGATGATCCGAAAACAAACTGAATATGCCATCATTCCCTTGGATAACTATAGTTTCGCGTAGCCAAAATGGGTCTCAATTAAAGTAAACGTGTTTGGATGGAGAGTGGCTACTGAGCGGATCCCCTCCAAATCTGCCCTAACAAATCGTGGTATTCAAATGAACGCATGTTACCCCCTATTGTGGTCCATTTGAAGAGATGACATACCACATTTCTAACAAACTGTGAGCTCACAAATAAGGTTTGGGATAGGGTTTGTGTTCGTGCAAGATTATAATACAAATGGACGACTTCGTAAAAGAATTGTTGTTATCCAATGATTCTTGATCGACTTCTAGAGGTCTAAAAGAAGTAATTTACGCCATCTTTTTGTTAAGTTTGTGGTGTATTTAAAAGGCCGAGAAAAAGAGATCTTTCAACAACATCAAGCAAGAGGATGATCTGAAGGTCATGTGTGAAATCAAGTCTAAATCTTTTCTTAAGATAAAAAAATAAAATAAAGTTTGGTAACATATATCCAAAACCATGATGTAATTTTGATCTTTCTAGCATCAAACTAGTTCATATTTATGTATATGATCTCTTTTGTTGTTAAAAGAAACCAAAAGAACCTTGATGGATCAAATAACTATGTGAAACAGTAGCAAAAAATATCTAGAACAAGTAAATTATATTGACTAGATATTTAAGATTTTTAAAAGCTGGTCTCTCTCTCTATATATATCTATTATATATGATATTGAGCAGTCTTAGCAATTTGACCATGTATAAAACTAACACCACCACCAACATGGACTTCTGTTTTGTTTTTTTATTATATCCATCAATTCAAAATAAAGAAATAAGACTAGTGGCCTAGTGGGTGCCTTCCAATCATCTTCTCACCAACGACAAACAGTGACTAAAAAAGAACTTTATTTTATATCAATTCAGTTACAGAAAATTATTCATCTTTAACTTTGAACTCAATTACTCAACACACAAAAAATTCCCTATAAAAGGTAGTTATTTATTAATATTTTAAGTTTTCTTATACAGAATAACTGTTTATATTAGACTAGACTTAAAAACATAAACCATCAATCGCGTCAATACATGTCGATGATATTTGAGACATAACTAAATATGACCCGGTAACTATTATGTGAAAAGAACAGAATGAACGACTATAATATAATGTGAAACACCTGATTCTTTAAACTAATCAATATTGTCTTGCTCCTTACAATTTTTTTTGACTGTCTGAATCAAACATTTCCTGTAAATCACTCGTATTGAATCGCTCTCACACAAACACACCTTAACATTGTTTTAATTCACAACTAATTATTACTTGGTAAAACCTAAAGTGTCATGTATATGATGCATTTTCTGTTTGTTTTATGGAATGATGTTCGTTATGGGTCCCAAACTTCAACTAATCAAATGCAATGTGGGTCCCACGTTCATATCTCATGGCGGCCATCTATGATCTATCCTATATTCATCTGCCTAACAAATGAACAAATCACTTTAGATTCATGCACTCAAATCATATAATAATCCTTACATTCATCAAAGTTTCTTGACCCCTTTTCACTTTCCATCAAGAATCTAGGGTTTACTGCATGCTAGAACATGAAATTCTGATGTATGTATCAGAAGATTCAGTCTTTTGATTGTGGGTCTTAACCCATTTGCAGGCTCTTGAATCTTGACCCATTATCACTTCCAACCAAGATTTGAAAGCTTGCTGCAGGTTGGAACATGAAAATCTGATGTTTTACAAGCCTCTTGCTTACTAATTCATCAAAGATTAGTAGATTACAGTGAGTGTTAGCTCAATTGCAGTTTTGTCCACTTTCAATCTTGAATTTAGGGTTTTTTTTGCACACTGGATCATGAAAGTTTGATGTTTTTAAACTGTTTTGGTCACTTATCATCAAAAGGTTCAATCCTTGATTGTGGGTATTAACCATAATGGAGAAACAGATTAGTTTTAGATTGGGGAAGATGGAAAAACAGCAAAGTTTTCGTGTTTCTGCGATGGAGAAACAGAAGAGTTTTCGAATAGCTATGGGAAGACAGATGAGTTTCGGTGTTGATAGAAGAAAAACTAAAGATTCACCTGGAAAACGAGGTGATTCGATGCTTCATTTGGCTTGTAGGGGAGGTAATCTGTCAAAAGTCATTGAAATCCTGCAAAATCTTGGACTCGACGCGCTATCGAAACAAAATCAAGAAGGGGAGACTCCTCTTTATGTTGCTGCAGAGAATGGGCATGTTCATGTTGTAGCTCAGTTTTTGAAACATCTTGATCTTCAAACTGCCTCAATTGCTGCCAATAATGGCTATGATCCCTTTCATATTGCTGCAAAACAGGGACATTTAGGTATGATTCACATCCTTTATTAATTTGAAATTCACTTGTTAGCTTGTGTGTAACATCTGCCTCTCATACCAATCAATAGTCTCTTTTACCCACAAAGAGGTCACGCTTAACCGTAAAGTTCTCCTCTTAAGTCTTATCCAGTATCCACAGCCAAATCACCAAAAACACATTGGTGATATATGAGGCTAGACATTCTTTATGAACCCAATAACTCTTTTGTTCACGCTCACGTGGGATTTGCATAGGGAACAACATGTTGTCTCTTGAAGGTGATGATGTTTGAAGTTGTAATTATCAAAAGTTGTAATAAATGCATGAATATTTGGCAGATGTTCATTATTTAAGAAGTTGACGCTGCAAGGGTCAAAGGGTATTTGCATTAAATGTGTGATGAGCCAGAAAACTAAAAGAGGGTGTGTGTGTGTTTGTTTATAACTTGACATTTTAAAAGTTTGTTCACATCATGCATTACTGTCTTTAAGCTGGTCTGCTGTCTAATCTTGCAGAAGTTTTGAGGGAACTTTTGAATTCTTTCCCGAATCTGGTTATGACCACAGACTCTTCCAATTCAACGGCTCTACACACAGCTGCGGCTCAAGGACACATTGATGTGGTCAACCTGCTTCTTGATGCTGATTCAAATCTAGCAAAAATAGCCAGAAACAATGGTAAAACTGTGCTCCATACTGCTGCAAGAATGGGTCATTTGGAAGTTGCGAAATCAGTATTGAATAAAGATCCAAGTATTGGTTTCAGGAATGATAAGAAAGGCCAAACTGCTCTTCATATGGCAGTTAAGGGCCAAAATAGGGATATGGTGGTTGAATTGATTAAACCTGATCCAACTGTTTTGAGTTTGGAAGATAACAAGGGGAATACAGCTCTGCATATCGCAACTAAAAAGAGTCGTACCAAGGTTTTTCCTTGAACCTCTATGCTTGCTTATCCACTCATTCTAGGCCAATATTGGTCAATTTTAGCAGGTTGAAGCTCCGCTGATACTTTTTGTCCACTTTTTGGTTTTTGATAAATAATGAATGGGTTAGTTATGGTTATAAACTCAATATTATTGCGATAGTAGTCTAAACCTTCAAATAAAACAATTTTGGAGGTTGCAACATTAATTATAAACTTTGGGCATCTTTCAACCCGTTCCCCTTTTAGCCAAACTTTTTTATTTCACTCATTCGTGACCTCTGGATATCGAAGAACTCGTAATAATTTATAATCTTTTATTTATACTTCTTGTAACTCACAGATTGTGAAATGCCTGCTATCATTTGAGGACATCAATGTCAATGCAGTCAACAAGGCTGGAGAGACACCTCTTGACATTGCAGAAAACTTGAAAATAGTTGAGATGATTAATATCTTAAAAGAAGCAGGAGCTTCTCACTCTAAGGACTATGGTAAACCACCAAGTGCCGCCAAGCAACTCAAGCAAACAGTCAGTGACATAAAACATGATGTTCAGTCCCAAATCAGACAGACCCGTAATACGGGATTCAGGGTTCGCAAGATTGCAAAGAAGGTGAAAAAGCTCCACATTAGCGGGCTTAACAACGCCATAAATTCAGCCACTGTGGTTGCTGTTCTTATAGCCACAGTTGCTTTTGCCGCCATTTTCACCGTCCCGGGCCAGTATGTTGAGGAGAAAAAAGATGGGTTTTCTCTTGGGCAGGCGAATATAGCCAAAAATGCTGCTTTCATTTTGTTCTTTTTGTTTGACAGTTTAGCCCTTTTCATCTCATTGGCAGTTGTGGTGGTTCAGACATCTATTGTGGTAATTGAAGAGAAGGCTAAGAGACAACTGATGTTTGTGATTAACAAGCTTATGTGGTTGGCATGTCTTTTTATATCGATTGCCTTTATTTCGTTGACTTATGTGGTTGTTGGGTCCCACGAGAGGTGGCTCGCTATTTATGCCACTGTGATTGGTGCCACTGTTATGTTAACTACAATCGGGTCAATGTGTTATTGTGTTGTGAGGCATAGGCTGGAGGAAACTAAGTTGAGGAACATAAGACGGGCCGAAACTAATTCACATTCTTATTCAATGTCAATGGCATCTGATCCTGAGATTTACAGTGAGAAATACAAGAGAATGTATGCAGTCTAAGAGAAATCGAGTTCAGGGGCATTTCTGGAATTATGGTTAGTTGGTTACCAAGAGGTCCATACTTGGGATTACACCGTTTCCATAGTTCCTAACTACTTGTGGCTCTAACCGGGGCTTAAACACGGACAAGAAAGTCCAGAGGTCAGATGACTAGAGTTGGTTATCCTTCCGGTGAGTTTATTCAATGTAATAAATTCTAATCATACGAACATCTATGTTTGTATATAAGTAATAGAACACAATTTCATGGCAGCAAAAGTTCTGCTCATTGCTTCTGTTAAGTTATTCTTATGTCATGATAGTTTAATTGTGTATGTACATGATGAAACTACAGGTAGCAGCATACTGAGCGAGTGAGCGGGTTGGGTTGGGTACTGGCTAAAAACAGGCCAACAATGAGATTTAAAATACAATAAATGGTAACAACTTGATTTTTAAATAAAATGATTAAACATGCTCTACTCGTTAAGAATACACCATTTCTGACTGGTTATGCTACCTGTATTTATTTTTATCCGACCTATTGGAGATAAAACATACTCAGAATCGCCCATAATGAGCTGAAATCACCATCTTTATATGTGATTATCAAATCTAGTGCAAGTTAGAATCTTTTTGTTTCATAATTGCACTACATAACAATATAATTAGTTGATTCAACAAAAAATCTTAACAATTTAAGCTGTCTAATGCACAAAATTCAACAATAAAATACAAATCAACCTGTTGTTAAAAATGATCAAGGTTCTTGGAATCTGGCACTGCATCAGCATGTTGTATATACACCAAGGAGCCATGTAGCAGCAGATTCTTGTCTCTATTTTCTGTTCTGTACTAGCTAGCAAGTTTTAATTTACTCAATGTTCATGTCTACTTCGCTGATCATCATCAAGCTTATCAATATGTTTAGAAGACCGATGATGAGCACTTTGATGCTTTTTAGAACCAAGACCTTTTGTTGATGGTTCATGCTGGATTGTGTTCTTGGGAGAATAACAGTGGCGTACATGACATTGGTGACTTCTTGTTTCAGTTGATTTGCTGCCTCTAATTACTACTGATAAGATAACTAACTTGTCGCGTGTGTCTTCAGAATGCCAATATTGTGGGCCCCCCTCATCTTCTGAGGCTTGTGTGTCATCATGGTGTATTGAGATTTCTGTGGTATTTCCTGGTTTTATTATGCCTACAGCAGGATCCACCTACATCACAATTTCAACCAATTTATATAAAGACAAGCCAACTCAGATTGTAGTTGTTTGGTAACGGGTCAAACGGGTAAAATCTATATAAAAGTAGATGAAAATAGAACAGGTCAAAATCCAACTCGAGTACGTGCATTCAAATGATGAGAACGGTCTTAAATCGTTTTGCTTCAAGAAAGCTATATTATATATTTATATTTGTTTACAACGTTCAAATAATTGGACAAAAAGTGTTGGTGACACATTTTGACCCGAACCCGTTTTGGTTTGTTACCCAATCCACCAGACATGCCCATCTACCACCTCAACTCTCAAATCTTGAAAAAGGCCTAGAAAAACAAGAAAAAGGCCAGTAGTTGCTTAGATTACCTCAAGCCACCGAGGAAATCCAAAAGAACCTCTGTGTCGATACTCCGGTTCTTCACCATCTTTAATCGCAGAAAGACCTTCACATAAAATTTGAAAAATTGCATCTTCTTTGTTGCTTCTATTTGTGATGGTTAGAGAACGTGTTTCTTGATTTTGAAGAACTATTTTGTTTGTACTAAGTGAAGTATCTGGAACACAACGTAATTCTTCACGTATAGATCTTATTTTTTCGTTTGACATGAATATCTTCCCGAATTCTTGTCTTCTCACAGATCTATCCACATGGGCAATTTGGACTTTAAACTTGCAGCGAACAGGTTTGTGATCACTTTCTACGACATCCATACAAGCTTCATACCTGTAAATGTCATCACAAAGAAAAAATGATGTAAATCATAGAAAAGGTGTAATAATAAGGAAGTTCCCAAAGAGACCTACTGCCAAACTGAAGCAACAACAGGGCATGATAAACTGCATTCTGATGTTGGTGTTGAGCGGTTGTCTCGGTATAATATTCTATCACACCATGCGGGTATACGTTTTTTCTCTCCAGAATCGTATCCTGAAACAAAGATGGGAAACTTTTCATATATCATTCTTTCGTGATCTTGATTAGAGGTGACAATGTTGATCAGTTTACTTATAAATGGCCAAATGGGTAATGTTGTATCTTTAACGAGTCAAATAAAAAATTAGCAAAAATGAGACCAGTAAATGGGCTGAATGGGTTGAAAATCGCTCAGAGAGTTTTTAATGCAAAAAGCCTCTTGAATCATTCTATTCAAGAAACCTAGATTGTTACTGAAATAATAATATTTTTGTTAACAAATCAACAAATTATTTATAAAAAGTTCAAAAGATTATTACTAAATAACCTTAAGCTTTTGAAGCATATTCGACACTCTACATGCTTATAAAAAAGTTATAAATTTTGACCCGTTATCATCCCGCCCGCCCATCTTCCCATCACTATTCTTCATCAATCTTACCTCCTAAACCAGGTTTCCCTCTCTCAAACTTGTAAGTTGGAGGAAACCTGATAAGTGCTTCTCTCATTCCCTGAAAAACTTTCCCAGCTTTCATTTCAGCTCTAAGCTGATCCTTTTCTCTCAGCCAATCAAAACTCCTTTGCGAGACAAAGTCACGCGCTTCATCATATGTTATTCCAAAAAGACGGTAATTGAAGTCTCCACAAAAGATGACCATGTCAGCTTCTGCTAGATCCGGCTTCCCCTCATCAGGATTGATAGCCACTGACTGATCATATAGAAAATAATTTCATAGTATACAACACATCATAAAAATGAAAATAATTTACACATATATATAGATATAGTTGGTGTTATTATATACTTACAGTAGCAGGGCGAAGCATTTGGGCAGTAGAAGAGACACCAGCTGAAAGAATGAGGAGAAACCATAGCAAGCCAAAGGAATAATAAAGCACCCAAAATAAATATGTGGAGAAGGCAAGAGAGCAACACAAAAACAGGTATCGCGCCATACCAGATGCATTATTGATTGATCGACCGAAAGTGATGTTTTTGTATATGTGATCAAAGTCTGCATTCCTGCGGTTGACTGCTTCCAAATGTGCAGCCAGGTGACAGTTTACAAAGCACATTATTCTGTCGTAAACTCTCAATCTCAACCCTACACCCCCCTGAAAGAAAAGAAAACAAAGAAGGATGTTTTAAGACCACTTTATGTCAAGATTTTGTACATGAAAAAGAGGTTTCAGAATGGTTTTTGCTGTCAGGACAGGTTGGGTAAATGATCAAACAGAGTAATTTCAGCATGGATTAAATCAGGTTGAGTAACAGATCAAACAGGGTAATTTTAGTCTGGTTCAAAACAGGTTGTGTTGAACACAGATATTTATTTCTTTATAAACAGTTTCGGTGGATTTAAAAAAATATATTAATTACAGTCTTTTTCTGTAAAAAAAACATGTACTGTTGCACAGACATTGTGTATACTTTCAACCGTTCTTCATTAACTTTTTTGATTTATTTTACACGCTTAACCATTTGAAATAAAAGATAACCTAGTAAATGAGCAAAACAGACCACCTATTATGAAAAACAAGATGTTTTTGTGAACAAACATGTATACCTTATTGCCAATAGTACGACCCAAGCCACAAGCAACTGCTGCAACATCAAGATCCCCAACGTGTGTTCTAAGACTTTTCCTTACCCTAAAAAAGACATGTTACAATGATGTAACATATACAAGAACTGAAAGATGGAAACTTTTTGGGCAAAAATACAAAGTAAAACATTGGTCACAATGAATTTTTATTTTCACATAAAGCTTATATCAGTGTATGAATCTGTATCTGTGGAAGTAGTACCAAATGGCTATGAGCAGGCCCGCGAGCTGCCTAGATCCTACGCGTTCGAAACTAGATCCTTCACCCATAGCTTTCCCAATGGCATCTTGCCACCATTGTCCATTAGTACTCCCTTCAACACCTATCTGCACTCAACATCAAAACCAATGAGTGCAAAATGCAATTAATTTATCTGAAAAATAATGCTAAACCAGAGGGATATTATTGTTTTTGATGAAGATAAAAAGAAAAGACTTAGCCTTAATGTGATTAAACAGTTACAAAATAGACATTTTTAATATGCAAGTGGAGTTACTACTAGAAAGGGTGACATAATTTGTTATGATTTTGTTTTGGGTAATCATCTTTGTTTTCACCCATAAAGTAACCAACTATAAATTTCAATTCAAGTTTATCTTCAACATTGTTAACATGTAACTGGTTTTCCAGACGCCATTATCACGCCTAGAAAAAGTCAACATAGTCAAACTTACCGACATTCGATATGCCACATTATCATTTGGTAATTTCTATTATAGCAAAAGTTTTAGAAATTTTAAGGGTTTCTTTAGTGCTAAGAAACATGGTTCGTCACCCTTTTATGCAATAATCTCAAGCTAAATGTCAAGAACCGTCAAAAGAATCAACATCTTACAGTTTCTTTAGCAGCAGACATTGCAAGAAATCCCGCCCCCATTTCCACTTCTTGCAAGCCAACAACTACAATATCAACATCAGAAGCTTGTGATCCTACCCACGAAACAAGTGCTTCTTGGCATGGTTTCCCTTGGCCAACGTTCCATGTACCAACCATAATCTTAACTGTTTCAAGCGTATTGTACATATGTTCTCTTCTGGCTAATTCTGGTCTTAAGATATTATCAAGAGGCCCGGGAGATGAAATGTACCACCCACGTATACCACCATGTGTAGCTAAACTAAAAATTGACCCGTTCCCAACTACCATTTTTATAACAGGTCCATTATGAGCAATCCAACCCGCAATCAAATTCCCCTCAAGATCAATCACTTGGACCATACCACTCACATACCCGACCCATATCCGTGGCCCATATGTACAAAAACTAAGAACTGCACAATGGTGGTGATGAAAATCATGCAAACGGGTTCCATTAGCGTCCCATTGGACCAACAAACCGTTTGAACATCCGGTCCAAATCATTCCATCATAAGCAAGCAAAAGGGCTTCGGTCTTTTTGGCATCTTCAGCTGCAAATGCATTCGTACCCTTCGTTGCAACTCGCCTAACTGCATCTGCAGCTCCAATTATAGCGTTTCTTGACCTCTGCAGAAAGCTACCTCCTTGTTGCTTTTCTTTTTTGGACTTTGAACCACCTTTTACACTAACTTCTTCTTCTACAGGTTGATCTTTCTCTGATGGTGCATCAACTCGATTCTCGATTTGTCCATCTACGTTGTAAACTTTCAGAAGTTCCCTAGTACGAGCATCCCTGTAGTCGCAATAATCAGTTTTTAACATTTGAATAACCATATTCTGCTTCTGATTATTAGGTTAAATAACTAGTTTCAGATAAACAGTTTCATAATATCTGCATCAAAGCTGACTTATCAAGTGTCCTATTTGGTTATTCAAAAATAAGTTTCTAAAATTATCAGAATTTGTCACACAACTTGTCATTACGTTTGTCATCATACATATACTTTCTATACATATAATCAAAGAGAAAATCATACCACAATGAGAAGCTGATAGAACTAGCTGCCCATATCTTAGACTTGACATTATCAGACAACAAAAACTTCACATCTGAAGAAGATATACTACAAACACCATTAACAGTAGCTTGACTTTTAAGGTCAACACTCGACCGTTCAACCAACAAAGCAGCCATATGGCGCTCCTCAGGCGATAAAGACAGCGACTTTTCAACCGATTCCCAAGGCCAAACCTTTATCACTCCATTCTCAGACCCTGTCCATATGTCACCTACACATTTCAAACAAATGGCCTAAATCACCAAACCACATATCGCGATCAAAATATATATCATTAAGCATGGTGTGACCATTACAGGTGGTTGGAACACTGAGTTACCATAAGAAGAAGCCACCATTGACAGCACAGGACCGCGGTGGTACGCTTGAAACGAAAGACCTTCTTTGAATGGTGCATCATCTTTAGGCTGCTGATCCATCCTCCATGATCTAACTTTACCATCTTTATGCCCACTCCAGACCAATTTACTCGCGATATCTATCATCAAACACGTGGCTGGCGACGTGTTGGCAGACTCGTAAAAGGGTGCCGCATCTTCATCGCCTCGACGAGCCCGACCCCCGATCCCCAACCCGGGCTCGAACGCATCAGAAAAGTTCCAGAACCTGACACCACACTCCTGACCGGCCCATAGTTGGGTCTCCGTGCAAGCAATGGTCCGGATGAATCGCCTACTTGAGTCTCTCGCAATGGGTGCGGTCTGAGCTCGAGGGCCGTGGGCCGACCGGGGTGGACCGCGGATCGTGATGGCGCTTTGAAGAATCCGGCCCCACCACCAGTGCCAGAAAACTCTGGCATTTGGTTGTTTTCGTCCCATGAGGAGAACGAACTATTACTATTACTATTATTATTACTATTATTATTATTATTATTATTGTTATTGCTCTTATTATTGTTGTTATTGTTATTGTTGAGGTATTGGTTAAGGGGGTGGTCGGCGATGGCGTAAGGATGGAAGTCGAGATCGTCTTCATCATCAGAGGGGTGGCGGGCGGTGGCGGTGATGGTGGCGTCGTCGAGGCTGTGTTTCCGGTGGTGGTGTTTGGGGTGGCGTTTGAAATTGGTGCCGGTGTTGGTGCGGAGCTGTTGGGAATGGGACTTGCGGTTGGTGGCTGAGGACGGCGGCGGAGCGGTGGCCAGAGCAGATAAAGCGTCGGCTTCGGCGTCATCTAGCTCGTGGCTCATTTTCAGGATGAATCGAGACGATTTGATAAGCTCATGAATTGAAATGCATGGATGATCATAAGTGATGATGATGATAATAATAATAATAATAATAAATCGATCGATCTGTTGATTGATTGATGGATGAAGAATTGAAAGAGAAGATTAACAGGAGATTGTTGTGAGGGTGAAAGGGTGAGAGGAGGAAGACGAAGAATGAGGCTACACGTACGGACCATGGTCTCTCAACGCCATGCAAATGTTTTAACTCAAACTGATGGCCCCAATATTATTCTGCTTGTTTGTAAAAATTATGTTATTGTTTTTATATTTTGATTTAATATCATAAATTCATTCTCTACAAAGCTTCGGACAGTGATAGTGTTGATTTGTGATTTTAGCTTAAGTGGTTTAAATTTTGCATAAAGTATAGAATAAGACTACATACAACAGATTGCAAAGCTATCCAGCTCATTCTTAAACCCTGTGCAAAGTGGGAGTTAAGTCAAGCATCGGGTATTCGGGTACACCCTTTATCGTAATTTATTCAATACCTCTATAAAAAGCGAAATTATTTGGAGTCTATATAACAAACATGTTCGAGCTTGAACTTCATATATGAAGCTTGAATACAACGAACCTATAATTTATGTAGATATGATCATTTTTATACTTTATCTGAATAGCAATAGTAGAGTTTTTTAAGATTAAATCATTGTAACTTGCACTCCACAAGACTAGTACTCATACCTGATTTGTAACCTTTTTTTTTTAGAATGCAAACTCATACACTCATTAATATACTTCTAATTCTACATCACAATTAATATGCATCAACCTAACATAGACAGAACTCAAACACTTAACCTTAATAAAAGATTCACCACACTAACTCCAAATAGCTTTTGATATTATACTCAACCGTCACCCCCAATACTATAATTGTATAGTTATGACGAGAAAGTGAATAGGATATATTATGTTACAGATACAAGAAATACAATTATATATAAAAGATAAGTAAATAAATAATAAACAAGTCAAGCTTGATCTTAAACGAATTCATAACGTTTACAACCATGTAATTGTGTAGGGGGTTGAAGGGGTATCTTGGAAGTAGCACATATAGTTTGTATAGATGATAGTGGTGAAGGATGATGATATCTGACATTGTACTACTAGAAAGGTTGTTATATATTCAAGTATATTTGGTTCTAATTAAAGTATATTCATTCAATACATGTGCATGCTCAATTAAATTACACAAATGTGTGTACAGAAGGAAATTATATATTGCACATAATGGTATCCTACACCTTCCAAGTTGTTTACTTCGTCTAACAAACAATAACAATCGGAATAATAATAATAATAATAACGCGATCACACCACAAAAGGGGCCGACTTCTCTATAGTGATTGCAAAGAAAAATCAGCAGAAATGAGTAGTGGTGTGCTGCATTTGATGTGTACACAAAAACACCTATTCAATTAATCAATCTAGGTAGAATAGAGTTACAATTTTCCTAAGATTCTTTGCTTCTTGGCATGTTTCCATAAGCAATCGGCTGTCGTGAAAAGCGAAGCAGATGACTTGCTGCACTTGAGATATGATATCCATGTTACACAGCCTGCAATTTCATGATCATTTCGTAATGCAAATTAAACAAGAGATTAAATCTGATGAACGGTAATTTTTAACAATTCTACTCATGACCATTGACATGAAATTCTTATATGGAGTGCTAACTGCTAGCCAAGATTTGGATCGCGTTTTGCAAGTGGTCTCGTGATTTTATAAAATAATATGATAAAACTGACTATAAGATATGGTATTTGACAAATTCTGAAGATTGACAATTTTATTACATACAAGGAGACGTTCTTGTGAAAAAGGCAGTAGGCCTTGTGAGAGGTAATCTCTCTAATTAGGTCCAAAAGGGGTGATTAGTAAATTTAGTTTACCTTAATAATCAGTATTATTATTATTATTATTTTTTTTGCTACTAGTATCACAGTATGATGTTGATACTCCCAAACTTATGATTTGACACCTGAATAAATAGGAAGCAATCTGTTTATCCAGACATCAAATTTTGATTATCAATAAGATAAAAATTTTCAATAATGAAAACCCAAATCCAAACATCCTTTAACTCTTTGAAAAAATAATTTTAAAAAAGGTGGTTAATTTAAGAATTTGACAAACCTGCTGGCTTCAATCAATGGGAGATGATCATTGTGAGGTTTTTCAATCACATTTTCACCTGCATGTCCAAGAGATAGAAACATTAATTTTTCCATAAATCTTTCAGCTTTTAAATACTTTATCAAGAACCATCTAAATGTATAAGAATTTATCTTGCACTTGGTTAGCACTTAGCAGAATTCTTATATTTTAGTTATCACGCATAATCAAACATAAACTAAAGGGTTACTTGCTTAAAAAAATGAAAAGTCAACCGATTCTAGTAAAATTTCTGTTTCATGAAAACATCTTTAACACCCATCAGAACCCTCAACATGTATAGGCACCAGGTCAAAAAATCTGCTGTGGCCGACTAGTAGATGACACGTCTTTACAGTTAAAAATGTTGATATTTTACTTGCATGGTCCGCAATATATGCATGCTACTTGACAATGGATGTATTAAGTTTAACAAAAATGACCAGCAAAAATGCTGATGTGGAGGATGCCACATCTGGACAAGTAATACAAAGTTTGAACCATTTGACTCCAAACAAAAGGTTGTTACCCAATGGCCCCAACCCGACCATTTGCATCCTCTAAATTAAGGTTGCCAAAACCACTTTGACAGCCCATCAAGCTACCAGACCTACTAATGTACTATAACCTAGTAGTCAAAATCCACCTACTCAAGCTAGATTGGTAGATAAAAAAGAGCTTACAATTCAAAATTATAAACTGTCTTAATAAACAAATGAAATTTGCAACGAAACAAATGAGAACATAAGTAAATTCTTACTTTTGAAAGCAATTCTTGGCTCTCAGGGGGTTGTTTTTTCAAACTTTGAGGCAATATAACAGTAAGCAATTCTGGCATCTCAGCTCTTAGTGCCCTCTAATTACAGCAGCATTAGTACCAGAAGCTCCTGATGTAAAGATGTGATTTTTCTGCAACCAAGATTGAATGTCAAATTCAAGTAAAAAAACCCTCATATGTTTTTGAAATTTATATTTATATGTTGTAATAATACTGTTTTTTGTTACCATAACCAAGCATTATTTTAAAAATAAGTAAAATGACAAAAAATGTATGAGAGACAACCCAAACCTGGCCGGCTTCAACAAGTACTAAAGAAGTTACTTGTTTAACCCTTTGACAATAAAGTAAAAGTAGCACGACATGTGTATACCGTTATGACCATAGCATAGCTTAGAATCTCAATGAGCTCTTGATGCATGAATCCCATATTCCGTGTCCCAAAAAAGCCAATGTTCCGTGGTCCTTGTTGCTGAATTGCTAGTAATTCCTGGGAATTAAAAAAATACGATGAGAATATTAAATGCACCTACCCAAAATTTGACAATAAAACCTAATAATCAACAATAAAAGGTATGGTAATCGGAAATGCTTTTTGAACAAAAACAAAGTGCCCCATAAGGCTAAATGAGCTTTTTGGTCTATGATTATGGAGAATTTAATGGAAATTTAAATTACTTTTAAGACTAAGGGGTCAGAACATGTGAATGTAAAGAACAAATGTCCTCCTGGAGTTAACCAAGATATAACTTCTGCTAATTATTCCAACAAAAATGAGTCGCAACACGCAAGAAGATATAACACATACCTGTAGGTAATCAACATCTGGGGAAGGTTTATATTCTGAGACAAGAACTGCACCAGAGCCTTCCACAACAGTTTGGGCCTGAGTTGGAACTTGAGTTCCTAATTCATCATCAGAACCCCCAAACAAATTCATTTCATTCCCATCTTCAATCCTTAAGCAAACAATGCCTTGATGTCTTTTGCCACAAAGCCACTATAAAAACAGAGGGCCCTGGTAGTAAATTATCAGTGAAACCAACTGAGCTTTCAAAGAAACAATTATCAATTTCAAGTTGACAATTCAAATAGCATGACTAAGAGGGTGTTTGAATAGGCGTTTTAAAACTGATAATCTGAAAAATCAATCTTGATGTTTTGACACTCATTTTGTTTTACTTCTAATTATTTAGGGGCCAAATAATTGGTTTTTGAAAATAAGTTTATTCACAGCTGCAAAAACACTGTAATATACAGACATGCAAACTTATAAACTTTTCACTTATATAATTATTCAGTTATATCCATCTTTAATCTTACTGCATCTGATAATTTGTTTTTGGTTTGCATCATGGAACTATGAATCACAGTGCATGGGACATACAAATAATATCTATGCTAGAGAGGACCAAACAATCTAAAGTTATATTTTTTTTTTTTTTCCATGATTAAACATGTGCCACTTCTTTTCACTTGCCAACTTCTATTTGGTTATTCATGATTTTTTATAATACAAACCCAATCTTTATCTTATTTAGATGTCGCAAAAAGAGCTGGTTGGAGAATAGATCAAAACTATTCAGGTCAAATTATATTTTTGACTAGAGTCGGATGATTGACTAGAAAAGCTTTTTGTCCAATGATTTTTTATTATAAATGATTCGTGTGTCAAATATGAATGCACAAATTATATTTTTTAATAAAAAATATTTTTAATAGATTAATATTGAAAGTTTTATGCATTAAAAGTCCATTTTCAGCGACTTTGACCCGCTTGACACATTAGAACCCTTTCTTTTAAGTTGATTTTTTTTTATTTTACCCCTTTGACCATTTAGAGATATAACATAGCCCAAATCGACCCACTCATCGGTAAATTTGGGTCAAAATTGTCACATTCGCCTAATCTAGATGCCTACTTGGTACATTGCCTATTCAAAGTAATGCATAAGCCTACATTGAAGATAAACAAACTACCTGAAATGAACTCAGCATTTACAATTCTGCATATCCTCTCCTAACCTAATGGCACAACACTAACAGTGTGGCCACATTGAACTTGACATTTACAATTCTACTCACTAAGGGCATCTTATTGTGTACACCAATTTGGTGTAAAAGGGGCATTTTTTTGCACCAAATTTGGTGAAACTCCAATGTATACACCAAATGCTTGTACCAATAGTTAAAACTAGTAAAAATTTGTATTTTATATTTATATTGTTATTTAATTCAATTAAATTATTTATGTATAAAACTAAATACTTAATATTTTAAAACCTTTATTACATTTAAAAAATTATATTAATGAATAATGATGGTTAATAATTAAACTAATTATTAGTAAAAAAAAGGTTAATTGTATTCAGAGTAATTAATTTGATTTTATATCTAAATATATCTTTAACAAAGTAAGTAATTGTAAAACTTACTAAATAATTATAAACGCACTATTAGAAAAGATAAATTTTGCTTTCAATTTTAGACCATAGGAAGGTCTAAATGAGATGGTTTCAAAGATATCTTTTGTATGAAACAGCATCTATCATTTATATTGAGTAAAGATAACCTAAATAAATTAATCAATATCGAGAAGGGCCATATAAAAAAACATGCTATTCAAAAAGGTTAAAGCTCAAAACGGAACTTTTAGAAATATGGTGTGGTGAAACTTTTGCACCGAATTTGATGGAAAAATGACCAAAGGGATAGTTTTATACTAAATTTGGTATGTTGGATGGAGATAACTTTTTACACCAAAACATCAAATATGGTGTTTTGGTACATACATTGTAGATGCCCTTGTGTCCATGTTGTCTCTCATGGATACCTTGTGTACAAGTTGTCTTTTCATGGTCACCTTGTGTACAACTGTACAGGTTGTCTTTTGATCGCAAATTTCAGAATTGCAAAAGGTTAATATCAATAAATGATCTATGGTCATATTTTAATCATAAGAAACAAACAGTCTGCAGTTCAATTAAAGAAAACTTCAATCGTCCATATACATGTTATAATCTTATAAGTTCCAAGCTTCGCTTTTTAAACATATTTTGCAACTCAAGAGACAACAGGCTTCAAGAATCTTAAAGTTACAGAAAATTTCATTCATATTACGAAAACATATACTTGAAGGCTTTTTTACCAACTCTGAATACAGGTTAAGACATCAAGGCAGCCTAAGGTGTAAGACCTCACAAGCATATTAATGGTGAAATTTCAGGTAAAGACCATACATCATAATTTATGACTCACAAGGAGATGCGAATCAACGATTAAGGATCAAGTTCAAATAATCATTATCATTACTAGGTTTCAAGAACTACAAAAAGAGCATATCTACAAGCATAGAGAAAGCAAAGTAATATTCCCTACCACAAAAAACAAAGATCAACAGTTCACACAGACCAAGTAACAAAAATAACTGGGATTTCTATTTAAAGAAAATTTAGAAGGTACCCTTAAGTCACATTATCAGTACTAGTGATCCACCACAATGTGATCAATTAACTGGGATTTCTATTTAAAGAAACTAGCACCATCTTCTTCAACAGGTATGCTTGACAGAAAAGGATACAACAAATTCAATGGCTTTGACTGAGATCTAATAATAAAAGAATTGCAAGGTTTCTCTACAAACAAATTAACACTTATAACAGATACCCAATATACACAATTCGGTTGTAAACAAAATCAAAACACTATATACATCAAACAAAAGAAAACGAATTGTACATGCACAATTCACAAATCAAACTTATGAAATCAAACAGATTGAAGCATACAAGAATTACCCAATGAGCACAATCATCTAACCTCCACCTTACGAAATCAAACAAATTGAAACATACAACAAATACCCAATGAGCAGAATCAATTCCAGAGCAAATCAAACACAAATTGAAATTAAAAGATAAATAAAAGTGGGTTTTTACCGGCTTCTTGATGAGGGGAATTTGTGAACCAGAGACCCTCAAAGTAAAACAAGAAGATGAACATGAAGACGAAAAGAGGCGTGAAGCAGCAGCAATGGTAACAACAGTAGAAGAAGAAGAAGGGGTTAGAAGAGGCAACAATAGCAGCCTCGTGGATGTCATTCTTCTTCGATTCTTCTCCGGCGACGGTGGAATTCTCCGGCGAACAATCTGGGTGTGAATATTTCTCCGTTTTCAGCCGATTTTGGTCGAGCTTGAATGGGGTTTTTGGGATTATTATTATTATTATTATCTATTGGCTTCTGCTGTGGGTTGCAGCCTGTGTGTGTGTGAAAGATAGAGTGGGGTTGGGAAATTGAGGAGAAAAGTTGTTTCTTTTTTTGTTTCCTTTTTGTACCCTTTATTATATTCTTTCTCTTAAATCTTAATTAATTATGCAAGACTTCTTAGTTGTCTATTATATTATAAATTTAATTAAATGTATATTTTACTTTTTTTTTAACAGCCAGCACTTTTTATTAAAAACAAACTCAAACTAGCAAGGTGCTAGATTACATCATTGACTATGTGTAAAAATTAATAAGTCAATAAGTATGTTGAGATAACATTGAAGAAGAAGTTAATAAGTTGATTTTAAAATATTAAAAAGTATATTTTGAAAAGTTAAATGGTGTTCCTTTTGAAAATTTACTTTTTAAAAGTAACTTACTTTTTAAAAAATAAGCAATCCCAAACACCAGTTAGAAATGTTAAAAGAAAAAACGTACATCACTTTCCCCAATCTAAATTTAACATTTTCCCTCTGTTTTTAATCCACAAGAAAGACATTGCCTTATTGTCGTCTAATATTTCTTTCATTCTCCTTGCCTTTTCCTTGAACACCTTATTATTTCGAGATTTCCATATGCACCATAATACAAAAAGAAATATTACATGTAAGAGATTTTTCATCTGATCTGAGTAAGCCCAGTTTACATACATATATAGAACATCTACCACCGATATCACTTGATCTTTTGGAGCCTTTACCCATCCGAGTAGAAGATCCCACGCCGACTTGCCCGGGCATATCTCAACAGAAGATGATCTACATCCTCTGGCCAGGTGTCAAGAGGAATACCGCTCTTGAAAGGCAAACTTATCCACCATTCCACCTACTAATAAAACTCCTAAACCTACATTAAGATATTTGTTATTATTATAAGACTTGAACATTCAACACTTTGAGAGGGATAATACTTTGTTATTACTTAAGTACTATTGTAGCCCTTTGGTTTTATATGAATGTATATGGGTATATGAGGGTGAGCAGAAAAAACGGATAGTCGAACCATACGTGAAAAATCCTAAAACAAAATAACCGAACAAATAGAGAAATTTCTTATAAGTGATTTTTATGATATGATTATGATTATATGTGTTTAAGTAATCGATGAAAGGCTCAATATAAAGTCTTTGAAAACTAGAAAATGTAAATATTAAGATATTGATATGTATCTTTTTGATCAAGATTATATTGAGGGTAAAATTAGTAATATTCCTCCTTCTCAAGTTCCATTTTTATTTAAACGCCCGTAAATTTTACATACGACATTTTTATTTTAAAAAAATCATATTATAAAACGAGTATTTTTTATTTTTAAAACACGTATAGTATTGTTATAAAAACAAAAAAAATCAGGTATTTTTAGCTCATTGTGTAATTTCATCAGATCATTGTGTAATCTTCTAAATTGACAAGGATTACACAATTAACTTACAAGGATTACACAATGAACTGAAAATATAAAAATTTTATATTTTTCAACATTGTGTTATTCAATAATCACTATTTTAGAAAAACACAATGCATAATACAATAGTCGACAAAACACAATGATCAGCATTATACTCAATGATCATCATTACACATAATAAGTTGATTGACGAGAATTACACAATGACTTGATCAGAATTAAACAATGAGCTGGAAAATGTAAAAAAAATTACATTTTCAGCATTGCGTTATTAAAAATTTATTACTTTAGAAAACATAATAAAAACACAATGATCAGCATTAGACACAATGATATGACCGTTAGTATACAATAATCTGATATTACAAAATGATCAGACAAATATTATATAATGAGCTAAAATAAAGTGAAAAAAAAATGTGAATTTCTATATATTAACATTATAAATGTTTTAAAGATAAAAAAACCTATATTTTTACAGTGTAATTTTTAAAAAAATTTAGTATTGTATATAAAAGTTATGAGCATTTAAAGAAAATGTTGAAACTTGAAAATATGACTAAGACTAAAATACTTGAGGTATATTATTTAAAGTTTCAATTATATACCATTATATTACACTGAAATTTATTAGTCTTTGGATCTAATATCTGATTGTTAATAATCATCTTTTTCCTTCTTAATTTTTTTTCGAATAACTCCACCCAAATAACCGAGCCGACCGAAACGAATTAAATAAACCATTGTATCTTTCTTTATATAAATAGAAATAACTTTTTTCTGTGAGAATAGCCATAACAAAATAAAAATTAGTTTTGTCAATCTAAAATTCTTTAATATGAGAAATTGATTTAATTTAATATTTATTCATCAATTTAAAATTTAAAAATAAACGTGAATAAATTTTATTTTATTTCTGCACATAACATAAACATGTGTGGGCTATGTTTTAAAGCTAAAAATAAAAAAAGAAATTATATTAAAGCTTTTTTATATACGTGTGATACACATTTGTATGTAAAATTTTAAAAATTCAAAAACTTAACAATTTTATGTTTGAAATCATTTAATGTTCTGAAATTACAATGTGAACCTTACAATGTTATATGTTCTGAAAGTTTTTTTCATAAATAATGTATTAGTTGTTTACTCTCTTTTATAAACTGAAAAAAAAAAGTGCTAATAATTTATTTTACGAAAGATATAATAAGATTTAATTGAAATTAATATCAATCCAGTCATATCTGAATTTGATGGTTAACCGGATAACCAAACTATTTTTCCTAATACCAAATTAAGCGAACTGTTTATAACCAAATTAAGCAAATTAACTATGAAAAATTAAAAAAAAACCGAATCATCGATCATATGTTCGTTTTATCTTATAATCGATCCAAAGGACTCGCTCACGTAATGCATGTAAGCAGTGATTAAGAGATAAAAAAAGGGTATAATATAAAAATATGCTATTAGTTCTCAAGACGTCTCATCCTTTTATGTATCGCTGTCAAAAGAAAAATATATATGTAGAAATATTTTTTTATAATTTTATGTATTCCTCTACTTAATTCTATTTATACGCTAATAACAGAATTTTAAAACTATTAGTCTTATTTAATTTCTTTATCCAAATTAAGAAAAGTTTTAAAATTGTGTTGGGCACTGTATCTATGTTTGTTGTTTAAAGATATCTCCTATCTTTAGTATTACAAACCGAATCAACTTTTGTGTTGGAAAAATATGAAAAATGGATTTTTTTTCATTATGTGGAAAATGATTTTTTTTTTCAAATTTGGACAGAAATAAATATATGCACGTCCAAAATGATATTAAGATAAATGAGATATCGATGCTTAAAATTGTGTGTTTGAAACTGTTAAAGTCCTGAAATTTGGGCAATTTAGTTGCTACCGAGGTGTAGTTACAATCGAGGTTCGTTTCTACCAATTTTCAATTACTACCAACGTTAAAGTTACTATTAAGGTTGGAGTTACCATGGTGCAAAGTTAATCCAAGTTGAGCACGATTGAGCAATCTATTACTGATGTGAACAATTCCACTGATGAGGTGAAGCATAAACATACTTAAGTATGGTCTTAAAGACATTTAATATCTTAGTTGAAAGAAATATTAAACGAGTTTAATTGCACTAAAGATGTTTAATACAGTTTAACACCCAAGTTTAATGAAGAGGAGCTTCTATTTGATTTCAACTATATAACTAAGTTCTTCCAAGTTGTGAGGATGGATGAAAAAGCTTGAGAGCTCGGACACTACAATCTAAGACGTTGTATGCTCTTAAAAACACTCAAACACGCAACATATTCATGGTGACTTCCACACTTAGTGGTGTACTGCGACAGTACTACTAATTGTTTCTTGTTGTTATACCCTAACAAAACAAGTTGTGAGCGGATGAATATTGTTTTAAGGAAAGTATGTCGAACATGTGTCTTAGCAAACCTTTAATGGGTTTGTTCGTTCAATCTTAACAGCGGATGATCATGATGAAGAACCTGGTTAGAAGCATTCTTCTTTGTTCAATATGTATTTCTTTGTTAATAAGGAGAAAATCTTTATTTAGTTTAAGTAAAAAAAACTTAATTTTTTCGCACAGACATGTTTACTATATATAAACATAAGGTTAACACACGAACATTATAAAGGTAAAATCTTTATCTTACATCAAAATACCTAAAAAATGTTTTTAGAATTTTCTCTAATAACTTTTGCATCAATGAAAATGATGAGTCATCCTAAGATTTAATAGTGTTCAATTTGGTTTGCTCATCTTGAAGCCAGGGGGCATAAGCCAAACGGTGCATATACCAATCCAGGTTAGGTCAGGTCAACCATGATGGCAAAAAGTATACGCAAGGGCAAATAAAATTAAAAACAAATAATAAATAATTTTGATATTTAGAAAACAAAATAACAATTTTTTAAAAAGAGAAAATTGTAAATATAGTCCCTGTGGTTTGATCATATTACAAGTTCGGTCCCCAGATTTTATAAATTGCAAATTTAATCCAAACATTTGGAAGTTTGTTGCAAATTTAGTCACCACCGTTAGTGTTCGTTAGTTTTTAACGATCTGGGGACTAAATATGCAATATGGTCAAACCATAGGGACCAATTGTGTAATTTTTTCAAAGAATTAAAAAAGTCAAATAAAAATTAAAAATTAAAAGATTCAAATAAACGTTAATAAAGAAATTCAATAATCATTAAAAAATAGAATAAAGGTTAAAAAATCAAACCAAATTTAAAAAGTAAATAAAAGTATAAATCCAAAACTTTGTGAAAGTATAAATCCAAAAAATGAAAAATAAAACCGAACCATTTTTTTATTTTTTTAACTTTAATATGATTTTTCAATATTTATTTTGAATTTTATAAATGTTTATTTGATTTTATTTTTAATTTTTATTTGGTTTTTATTTAGTTTTTTTACTTAAATCGCATACTTCTTTTTCAATACTTCACGTTTTCTCTTTTTACATGTGTTTTATTTTTACTTTTATTTAGTTTTGAGTTTGATTTATTTTTTAACCTTTATTTTATTTTTTTAAAAGTTATTGAATTTCACTATTGATGTTTATTTGAATTTCTTATATTTGATTTTAATTTCTTTTAAATTTTATTTGATTTTTAAAACTTTTTTAGCAATTAGAGAAAATTACATAATTAGTCCTTATGGTTTGATCATATTGCAGATTTAGTCCCCAGATCATTAAAAACTAATGGACACTAACGGTGCGGACTAAATTTGCAATAAACTTCCAAATGTTTGGACTAAATTTGTAATTTTTAAAATCTATGGACCAAATTTGTAATATGATCAAACCACATGGATTATTTTTGTAATTTTCTCTTTAAAAAATATTATTCTAGACCTAAAACTATTACCTTACAAATAGTTTACGCTTAGAAGCCACTTCAAAAAGGCTTCGTTAAAGATAACCTTGTATAATTTTCAAACTAAGACAAGTTGGTGCCTATAAATTTAAGACAAGGTGAGCCTGCTCTAAGAGTGTTTATCAACATGGTTTTCAGGTTGTTGCGCTTTTAAATCTAAAAATTTTGAAACGAATTCAAAATATAAAAAAGCCTACTCTGCTTGGATAGGGACCCAATTTGTATATTCTAATCCCAAATTTGAACTCCTTACTCGAATTTCATATCAATATATCCGGATTATCTAATTTTATTTAAACAATAAACACCCCTAGATCGCTGATTCGCTCATTTCGTTCACACAAGTTAAGCACCCATTTAATAGCCCAAACTCTATAAACCAAAAAAAGCGTATCAATCTTTTTTTTCATCCATCCAATCGACTTGAGCATATCATATAGCTGATCAACCTTATTATCCAGATGACTAAAATGAATAGTAATGTACAATAATTTAGCATGGTTGTACAAGACAATTAGAGCTATTTAATGTAAGACCGGTGTTTTTGAGGCCATGTACTTAATATAAAACATCTATGATTTGTGTGCGTGCGTTTTTTTGTAAACCAGATGAAGAAGATTTTTCAAAATGACCAAAATTATCCAGGAGTTGTTTGTATAGGGTTGGGCAAAAACTACCGCTTTACAGCTTTAAAGTTTGAAATCCGACCATTTTCACCCCCGAACTTCACATGTGAAATTTTATAAAAATTAAATTTTGATGTGTTTTTAATAAAACAAGATTTACTAAAATAAAAAATTTCCAAGAAATATCGACCCCAGCCCTTTGGACCGCCAGGTGCTGCCGCCTCTTGAACCCCTCTACCAAGTGCACTGCCCCCAGACCCCGCCAAAGGGGCATTGCCCTCTTGAAACCCTCATTGCTTAAGGCTTCTCCCAAAAAAAACTATGAGGTTCTAATATACTTACACCTCTTGACTAGTTTAATGAATATTATGATCATATTTGTTAATTAGTCAATCCAATTATACTAAAATATCTAACATAGAAAATATGGAACTATGTCACTAGTCGGTTTGTTATTAACAGTCAATCTAACATAAGTAAAATAGACCTGTAAGAAAGTTGAAAGATTGAAGTTGATAAACGAGGATTGTTACAATTCCGGTAACGTGACGAACTGAATCAGTTATGAGCGAACAACATCATTGTCGTTATAGGTATTATCGAAACTAGTATCGGTGTTCGCTTTATGGTTTTTGGTCGATGTAAAGCATGCTTTTAATTTTTTTGGTTATAGCGTAAAAGCTTTTAACCCGTTTAATTTTCTAATATTTCATTTTTCTAATAATGACTTTCGTTTTAAAGTTTTTTAATTCCTTGTACATCAATTAGCACCGCAAAAGGCTTAAAATCTAAGTCTCTGGCAACTGCGGAGCAAGGGATAAAGGAACACCATCTTTTAGTCAAAAAGAGTAAGAGTATTCAATTCCAAAAGTCCTAAGAGTTAAGCATCTTGGTGATAGGATTTTACATGAGAGCGTAGCCATTGCGAGGTGTTTTTGCATCTGCGTTTAGATAATTGGAATCATGGTAGAACCCCGCGCACAACACGCGGGGAGGAGTACCTAAGTGACGAATATGGTCATCTTTTGTTTTTCTTTTGTCAACATTCACTTTTATGGGTTTTGATGAGCAAGCTGATAACAACCAATTTATGTCGCGTAGCGCGAGGAGGAGATGACTAAACTTCTGCCGCGTAGCGCGAACCTTTTTATAAACAGAACCCGTATAGCGCGCGGATGGAACACAACTAGTTTTATTATTAAATGTCATGTAAATAAACATTATTTTAGCGATTTGATAAGGCGTTTTATTGCTTTATTGGAATTACTTTTACAACCAATCAAATAGTTCCTTGGTCCCATATCTAAAATTATTTCTAAGTGTCCACTAAGATAAATGTGATTGGTTGCATTTATTTAAGCAAAACTCACGTATGAATGGTTTTTATGGATACACATATGGATGTTCAAGCTTGAAATTAATGTGATAACCAATAACATTAATTATAAGCGGTCACGAAATTTGATTATCTTGGTCCACATTCATGTATTATGGATTGTTCATCAAGTGTGATGACTTACGGGTACATGTGGGTACACATTCGGATGATATAATGCTCAAGATGGATGTTTTAGCCACCAACATATTGCATTCGGATAATTTGATATCACATGGAAAATGGTATTATCTGTAGCATAACGACGGTTCTAAGCCTTTAGTTCATTTGAAAATAGACGAACCATTCGTTAAATTCAATTGTTAGCATACACTTTTTTTAGCAGTTTCGGTTTCCAATTGAAATGACGATATATAGGGGCATTTTAATTCTTAGAGAAATTTATTATAGAAATACGTGATTAACAATTAGACTTTGCATGGTTGCTAATACGAACACCTTTACTCACCGCTTGCAAAATGTAACTTGTCATTTTATTAAAATAATTAAATATGTTAAAAAACACGCCACATCAAAACACGTGATGGAACACTAGTATAAACGGTGAAACACTTGCAAAAAAGTAATTAAGTTTTAGTATTGTTATAATTAAATTATTTATAATTTTTTTTTTGTTTCAATCAGGTCACTTGTAAATTTTTTTGTTCATGTTAAATCAAGTTTCAAGATTGTTCTAATTAGATTATTCACAAATTGCAAAATATTCTTAATAAAATTAAAATATTTAAATTATTAATAATATTTATAAAGAACAAATTATTAAAAATTAAAATATATAAAAAATTTAAAAAAAAGTATGAATAATTTAATTAAAACACTCTTGAAGCTTTAATGATCTGATTGAAATAAATAAAAATATAAATGACCTGATATAATTGAAATACTCTGAAAACTTTAGTGAACAAGAAAAACATATCAACCTTTTTAATATATATATCTTATAAATATATTTAAAAAATTTTGTCATATCTATCCAAACGTTCAAAACTGTTCACGAAATATAATATCTACCAAGATTTTAAAATAGAGCACCCGACTGAGCTTTATTCAAACTAAGATCAAACTCTAAAAGCTCCTTAATAGTGCAAGAGCAGAGCCCATTTACATTGTTTACTTTCGAGCCGATTCCCAAGCTGAAGCGGCCTTGGCTCAACTCGTTGTTAACAAGCTCAACTTAGAACCAAACTACAAACTACTACTTTGAAAGAAATCGAACCAAACACAAGCAAAGTTGCGGATACAGATTCATCCCAAGACCAACTTTTGAACTTGCATCATGCATCAGAAATAATCCATCTGTGACATGACAATGAGCAAACCAAACAGAAAGTAAATGGAACTTTGTGGACAGAAAGAACCCTCAACTAATACATCTTCATCAATCATCTCATGTTTGCTTACTTCAATTACATCTAAGCCCAGCCCGGCCCAACCAGCCCGGCTCGGTTCCCACAAAGGTGTTTTCTTCTTGCAATTACATTAACAAACAAGAAACACAAGGGGTAGTAACCTCTAAAACAGTGTATCAAAAAACCGCATTCTGTTTTTACCCATATCATATCTTTACTTTAAAATACACAACACTCAAACCAGTAAAAAGAGGAAATATACTCCTACTCCCAACACTCACCACAGATTATTACATCTCATCTCATCTCATCCCATCCCACAATCAATTTGATTGTCTCCTTATGATATGCTACTATCAACAGGAACACCCTGTGGCTTCCCCGTCCCATGGAGAACCCCCTGGTGCCATCTGGCATGCGGGGCCCGGGAGGTTGTTTCCCGATAACCGGATGCTCGGTGTTAACTGGATTGGTTGAAGGTGGTGTGCCCATGTGGGCCCCACGGTGGTTGTGATGGTTGTATTGAGGTCGGCCACGTCCTTTGCCTCTGCCACGGTTTCCCCGTTTCTTTTGCACACCCTCCTTATCATTCGAGTGATCTTCCCCCTGCTACACATATTTGTTTAGAGGTGTCAATATATCAGGTTAAAAGAATGGGGTCAAAAATCGCCCAAAATGTATTTTACAGCATGAAACGTCCTAAATCACTTAAATCAAAAACCTAGGTTACAATAGAAATATATAGATTACGTAGTTTTTGAAATCATATTTTCACAGTAAATATTTATAAAAGATTTAAATTCTGGACAATAGGGTCAATCAAACCCATCCAGTACAAAGAATTGTACCCAATTGATGTATGGGACCCATAACCCAACCCACCCACCCACCCATTTTGCCACCTCTAACTTCTAAAACAGTCATTATTTAGAGGCATTTATTATCCTCACAGGGAATTCAACTCATGTGACTCGTGACACTAAAAATAGTCGAATCAATAGCTATACAAAATCATGTAGAGTAAGTAAGTCTTCATAAATTGTTAACCCAAAATATGTCTGGCTACAATACTCCTACAGAAGTGCTATCACTAAAAAAGAAAAGTCGTCATACTTATCGGATTTTCCGCCATTTAAATATTAAAAAGTACAACACAATGAAAGATCACGCTTCAAAATCAAGGAAAAGGGACTTACTACATGTTCAAATGACTGGCCATCAGATGGTTGACAAGTGTCATCTAAATGTTTCTCATTCAGTGTATGTTGCTCTGATGTAGATGTGTCATCTTCCTTCTGGACAGCCTCATCTTCTTGCCCTGCTTTCTTTCCACGTGATTGAGCTGGTTTTGCCTGAGACTTGAAGGAAATATCAAACATAGATTCATTAAATCAATCACATTAAAAATCAGAGACCGTTAGGGTTATATACGTGCCAAACAATAGATCATATGAGATGGAAATTAGGCATATTTACCTATGAATGGGCTATTTGGGTTCAATATCTCAAACAGGTTATCGAATAGCAAAAAGCGTAACAAGCCAGATGGGTCAAACATGTCATACAGGTTGAAAGTCGCCCAAAGTCTTTTTAATTCATACAACCTCCTAAATCTTTTAATTCAGAGATTTTGAAAAACCAAAAAAAAAAAAAAAAAAAAAGTTTGTTGGTCAACCCAACCCGACCCAGTCCGTTTCTACCCATGCAAAAAGTGACATGTTTTACTCAAGCCCATTTTGACCCATACCAATACATCCTTTGACAGAAGCAATCCAACTTCTGCGATGTAACTCTTTACACCCATGATCCTTTAGATGTATTTTTAATCATCTTAACTAGTTCAATATACATTTTTCTCTAGGTAATGGAAAAGCTCAACAAGAAATTTGCACTGATCAGTATGAAAAACGTCAAAATAGCAATCAGCCAATTGGTCACGTATTGTAAGACACATACAGCGCGTCTCAGCAAACGAACTCTCAAACCATGTCTCCAGTTACCCTCTTGGTTGAGCTCCAGAGCCTGTACTAACAGATATATATATTAAATCCTGAATAATGGACCTAAGGAGCATATCGTAATCTAAAATAACAGTGACCACTTACTGCTTTTTCAGCAAGCTCAATGGTTTCATATTCCACAAAAGCATGCAACTGTGCCAAATATACGTATATAACAAAGGACAGGTCAAATATTCGTTAAGAAATAAACAAAAAAGAAGTTGAAAAACAAAGCATAATTCACGAACACTTTAATAAGTTCAGCAAAACTAACCAATAAGTGAAAGAATACTACACGTGACTGATTGTATAGTTAATAAAGGTAACCAGAAGCATAAAAAGCTAAACATTTTAGCAACATACAAAATGAATCTCAATACTTCAATACATGCTTACCTTGTTACTGTAGAGCATACCATCAGTTTTTCCTGCTCTTGATGCTGAAGCTGCCCCACCATTGGAAGTTTGTGGCTGACATGTACGAATTGTCTTTACACTAAATCAAGTACAACTTCAAAAAATAAGATCATTTACGTAATACCTAATGGAAGAGTAGTCCATACATACTCAAAAGTAGTAAATGAAAATCTGGTACCTCCCAACAGCCGAGAAAATCTTCATTAGGTTCTGATGACAGTGGTCCTCTGGCAAATTTTCAGCAACAATTATGCGTGACTACAAAAAAAAGGAAAAAAATATCAGATATATCCAAACTTGAATATTCTAGAATATTGGTCAACATCAAAACATATCATAGACGCACTTGCAGCTCTTCCATATCTGGTTCAGTCAAAGGATGCAAACGTTTGACTTTTTTCCCATCTTCACTAACCACCTACAAAATATAGCAACATTGAAAGTTACAATTGAACACAGAAAAAGAGGATTTGCTCAAGGATGGAACAAAGAAAATATTGTTAATAAAATCACCAGCTTTCCAGAATTCCGCAGTATGCTAGCAAGCTGGGCATTACTGCTAACAAGGGCTTTGATCTTCTTAAAAGATACAACTACATTAATTGGCACTGGAAAAAAATATCAAGAAACAGGTTAAAAGCTTAAATAGCAGAAAAGTTGATAAACAATGGAAATTAGACAATCTTTTGCGGGCTCATTGTCATTGACAAGAGACTATCATGTAATCCCCAACAAGATATTTAGACGAGCTCAAAAATTGTCAGATAAAAAGTATGAGAATAGTTTATCTACATTTAAAGGAATAAATTGTACCATATCCTTCAGGATCTTTGTTGATGAACCTCATTAAGTGATCAGTAGTCGCCAAATTATATCACTAAAATAATACTCCACCTACAAATTTGAACTGCTAGAATGTCAATTGTGAAGATTTAAACTACATGTATTACTTAATAACCATAGCACTGACTGTACACTATACAGTAATGCACTGTAAAGAATGCAACAACAGGACTCAAAAGCAGGTTTAAAATGTATTTCCTTATCATGTTTGCAAGCAACTTTATACATCTCAACATGGTACCAGAATATAGCAGAAAGTCCAATTATTACAAAATGCCAACACAATGGGTTTCTATAATAACCCAGCTAAGAAGTTAGCCAATGTCTAAAGAAGATTGTCAACAACGAAGATTTGGTTTCATGAACTAAAAGTGTGTGGCATATCCTAATCAAGATCCAGAGCCAAGACTAAAAAAAATCAATTTATTCTGACAAGTGAGAACAAAAAAAGACAAAAGAAAAAAAATAGTGAGAAATTTAACAAAAATATAGAAATTGTTTGAATAAAAAAGACAATCATTAGAAAAAATCTTCTTCAAAGTTCTTAAAAGTGAAATGGGAAACAAAATAACTGAAATCTGACTGGTAAAGATATATCACCCTGCAATTTGAAGAATGCATAGAATTGTCAAATCTAAAGCAGGAAGGAAGCAAAATCAAAGCACCTTCAGGGTCAGAAAGCAGACAAATCAAGTAAAGATGCATCCCCAAGAAGACTAAACATATGAATCTTTTCATCAGTCATCACCGCTCCTTAAAAGTTTGTTTTAATTTTTTATCCCAAGAAATTTAAAACATTTGGCCCAGTGCTTCACAAATTGAAAGAATTCCAGAGATGGACCATCAAAATATTGTCTATACGCAAAAAAAACATTGCAGAGTCATATAACGTAATGCAACTTTTATCAAGTATTAATTAGTATTTATTTCAATTATTGTCTCCACCTAGTAATTTGCAAATTCACCATATGATTCATTGCCTTTTCCTGCCAATATCCAAAAGTTGGACCTCCCATTCCCTTGGGTACCCAACTCTAAAGGCAAAATCCAATTATCGTTTGAAAAAGTTTAGAGCAATGGAGGGCATCACGTAAATCTCTAACATACAAAACAATGTGTTCGGCATTAAAATAACTCACCTATGTTTTCTATCCCCCATAATGTAACCCAGTTCATTCAAACAAACAGTATCAAAAGAGCCTGAAAGTTTAACTCGACTGAACAAAAAATACAATCTTGTAGCTGAGCAAAGCTGCAAAAGGTGGCACAGATTTGACTAGCACAACAAGTAATGTTTTTTCGGTTACGAATGGCAAGGATACCCATTTGACATGGTAGATACAGAGCCATATTTATCTCAGACAAAAATGAACGCATACATAGTAACCAATTTCTAGTCTCTACGTATCTGTTTGATACACAAAACATCAGCGCGGGCCAAGTGACCAACTTTCTAATAATCTATCAGTCAACCATGCTATATCTTATAGACTAGAACATGACAACCGATTTGAAAACCTCACCTCAGTTTCAGACGGGAAATAGCATTCGTGTAAAAGCAAAAGTAAGCAAACAAGTTAATTTTAGAGATGATCTAACGGTGAAAAATATAAACTTTGTATCTATGAAGTTGGCGTGCGAAAAAACGGATACTGGTGCCCCTAACTCCCTAAGTAAACATAGACTGTGCTATAAACAGCATTTCTAAATCAATGGAATCAGATATCAAATCTCGATCATCAACAGACAGCAGCACAAAGTTCTATTGGCAAATAGAGCAAAAGCAAAATCAAAGCATCAATTAATCATCAAGTAGAAATAGGGATATAACCCTGCCTGATTAATGATCTTTTGAGTAGCTTCATCAGTAAGCCCATCTTTCAAATCCGGATCTCCATGACCCGTTCTCTGACCTTGAACTGACACATCCTTCTGATCAAGGAACCCCGTACCACCATTAAAGCCACGTGGATGACTATGACTATGATTCTGATTATGATGCGGGTGGTGATGATGGTGATACTGAAGCGAAACATGATGATGATGATGATGATGCCCGTGATGATTCTGCACAGCAACCGGCACAGAAACCGGAACATGCGTCGGGATCGGAGCATGAAACGGCGAATTAGGAGACGGATATACATGAATCATCCCCGGCGACGTCGGCGGAGGAGAAATCACCAGCCGCGGCTGAGTTAGATCCGACCGACCACCGACAGCAGCACCACCAGTAGACCCCGGCGTCGCCGTCGCCGCCGCCGCCGCCGCCGCCGTGGTTCGAGGGACAAACTCCGGCGCCTTAGCGTTAAGCCGGCTGAACGATACGTTACGTGTGAGAGACGGATTGCTGCTATCAGTAGAATCTGATGTGATTGAAGTCGTTTGCTGAAGATCGTGGTGGTGGATAGGGGTTTCTAGGGTTTGTGATGAAGATGATGAGGGTTCTTGAGCCATGGTAATGGGGTTATTGTATGTTGTATATGTGTATGTATGTAAGGGGATCTGCTCTGCAAAAAGCTAGGGTTTGTATGATGAAGATGGAGCAAGATCCCCCCTGTGTCGATTGAGACACTACAAGGTTTTAGCTTTGGCTTTGGTTTTCCCTGACCTATCATCACCCCCATGGGTTATTTATTTTGCTACCAAAAGGACTACTACTATTGGGATGTTTTATTTTCATCTTTATGAATATCAAGTTTTAGAAGTATTATTATATTCTTATTTGAAAAAGCAATAATATGACAATTATCAAATTTAGTTTGTAAGAGTTTTGTTACTGAGCATACATAGTGTAAGCACATGAGGTTATAGTTTTGGAGTTTGGTGTCCGTGTCAACCTTCGTGTTTGATTTCTGTATTGTGTTTTTCTTGAATTTGTCTTCTTCGTATAAGGAGGAAAGAAAGTAATTGAGAAAGAGAAAGAGAAAGAGTTGTTCTACCTGTTGCTTCCACTGGTGACCGTCTATTGACACGATCGTTGTTCCGTGAAATGAAAATCTACTACATATTGTTTTTTGGTGTGGTTGTCATTCTATGGAATAACAACCTTCTACGTATTCGTTATCGAGGGGGAGTCTGTTTATTTTTTGTCATCACTTAAACTTCGGATCGCTGCCGCCATAACTACTTACCATCTACCGTCATGGTGATCTAGCGGCGATATCTCGATCGCAAGCATAGTGGCGACTTCTTGGTTTTGCGATTTATAGGAATATGTACGTTAACTTCCTTTGTTTACTTCTATTTAGAAGAAAATAATTAGGGATTCTAACTTGGTCATCTTGACTTTCTTATATTTAAAATCCACTTCTTCGATCTACTTCTCTATTATTATTTCCAATTTTTTTTTATTTTTCACAGCCTTAGCAACCACCTGTTTTTATATAACACGCACTATATGAGATCGAACAAGATGAAGTTACAAAAGGTGCTAAAAAACACCATTCATGTTCATGGTAAGTAGTAAATCTATGTTGATTTTTGATTCCCAACAGTCCTAACCTTTTTTAGGCAAGGTTTCGATCCGTATCTAGCCAACTCCTTAGACTATTTTATCATCTTTCAAACAAGTATGTTTTTTAAATTTAGGGATTCCAATTTATAATTTAGGCTCAACGAATTATTTGCTTGTTGCAAGGCAATTAGGATAACAGTTGGAATCAATGCAATCATAAGTGTTCTTCACATCCTTGCCTACATTGTGAAAGTATATACTTGATGATGATACAATGGAGTAACATAAAATGTGATACTATATAATAATAAACTATACTTTAACATTTTAATAAATAATATTCTTTCCAATTTCCATGGTCAACAAAGATGTTTTAATCTAGTTATAATATGCGTTCATGAGAATCCAATGATCGATATAGGAATTATCAGATTTGATTTTAAAAAGTATTGATCGCGGAATTACCAATACTTGCTGTTAATTAATTAATGAACTTGAAATCGATCAAAGTATAATGAACAATCAAAATATAATAATAAACAAACCACGATCGCTCAATAATTACAATCAATCAATTGTAATGCTTCTTCTGCTATTGATTCTATTGTTATGATTGTTATATGATCTGATGTAGCTTGATCGTATGTTTTTCATCCTCTATTACATGTTCTTGATCTCTTGTTATATATAGAGATCTTATTCTGTTCCTAAAACATTGCTAATCTTTCGCTATCCTGGTGCTATAATTAAGCTAACTTCCTATAGCTATCCAAATCCTTACCACATTTATCGGTATAGGAGTTCGTGATTTACAATGAAATAAATACAAATAATATTGTTGATGTGACATGG
Source organism: Flaveria sonorensis (assembly GCA_025506505.1). Classification (NCBI taxonomy): domain Eukaryota; kingdom Viridiplantae; phylum Streptophyta; class Magnoliopsida; order Asterales; family Asteraceae; genus Flaveria; species Flaveria sonorensis. The sequence goes on from CM046423.1 coordinate 8,292,808, forward strand.
TATCTTCACTTGAATTATATGTCTTCCACCGCCATTAATGTTGTTGTTCAGCGACGTTGACTTGTTGACTTTCTGTTGACTACTTGATGATGCGAAATCATACAAGTGTTAAATAGTCTTCCATAGGAAGTTCTTCTTCCGCAGAACATTTGTCTACCGCAGGAACACTTGGTCTTCTTTGCTTGTTCTTTAATGATTGTGCTTCCGCAGGAGTTCTTGTACTTGTTCTTCAGCAGCAAGTCCTCCTTCAGTAGCTTTCTTTAATCTTGTTCAGCTGGAGTTGTTCTTCCGTATGAGATCTACGGATGTACACTTCAGTTGTACTCTGAGAACATCTACGGAAGAATACTTATTCATCCGCAGTTTGTTCTAACACTTAGTCAATTTTCCTAATTGACCAAGTCTGATGTTTACTGCAATCATTCATATATCAACACATATGAGATACATTATAAGTTAATGCAATATAGTATATCATGCAATTCATAAACTCAAAATGTAATCAATGCATTATATTATATCATCAAAATTATAATTACAAAAAGTGATTACAAGAGTTTGATCTATCATCTAAACCTATACATGAGATCTATATCTAACAATACTCCCCCTTAGGTTTAGACTCTAGTAATCATGGGTTTAGGTCTTTCAGTTCTTGCACTCTTGCCAAAATCTTTGTGTTGAAGTAACTCACGGCATTCTTTTGATCTTCATATTTGTACTTGATCTGCCGTCTTCCTATTCTTTTTAAAGTTTTGCATTTCAAGCCCAGGATATCCTCTTCGGTGGTGAGTGTTGCAAAAACACTATTGTTAGACACCACCTCCAATTCATCCTGATCTGAAATCCTTAGTTCTGTTATGTTCTTGATCTCTGTTCCCATTAACTGCCCATCCTCAAACTTTCTTCTTTTATGCGCCTGCATGTAGTTTGTCTATGACTTGAATCAGATGAACATATAGGCACAGGTCATTCTGAGCAGTTTGGTCATTCAACTTTGGGAAGAATTTGTCATGTAAGTATGATGTGTAGCTTGGGTGCAGGAGTTTGATCTCCACAGGGTCAAATAGCCTTATGCTTAAGGCTTTCTTCTGGGGATCATTCCTCTGCAGCACCAACTCTTTAGTCTTTTTACCATAACCCCATTCAGTGATAGGGAAAGAGAACTGATTTCCCTTAATCACTTTTATAGCTGCATTGGCCATGTCATCATATCCAGTTCTTTGTTTAAATTCAGCATCAACAAGTTGAGAACTGGAATGAGACCTTCCCTGACTTCTTCTCCTGTGCTCAGCATCTACTCTTTTTGCTTCTTTGAGTACATCCCCTTTGAACTTGTGACTCGGCGTGGCCACAAGTCTAGAGAAGTCTCTACCTCTTGGACTGATTGGGTAGTTAGTGATAGGAGTGCTTTGCAGAGTGTTTAGATCAACATCTAGTAGTGTGAGAATGGTTTCCACCAAGGGAAAGTATTGGACCATACTAGATGCTCTCTTAATCATAGCACAATCCCAGTCTGAGTCAAATTTCCATGCTATTATCTTGTTTTCTTCTGCTGCACATTGAGTTGTCATCAGATCAAAAAGTCAAATTAAAGTAGTCTTTTGTTCAGTGATCTCTCTGACAGTAATGCCCAGAGCCCAGATCTTGTTAAGAATCACATCCCTTGGCTCTCTTATCATTTGTTCAATTCCTCTATGCATGTATTTGACTTCAACTACAGTTGGCTCAGCAGGAGTTTGATCAGATTTATGTTGATAAGCAAGATTGGGAGCCCCAGTCCTGAACTTCACTCTTGTGTTCAGCTCAGTATTCATCACATATTCCATCATTCTTCTGAGCTCACCAATTGTTCTTCCCTTGAGTTCATGCTGCTCATAATTATGACTTTGTAACCAGCAGATCATATTGTATCTTGTCAGTTTGGCTGTGTCATAATGTCCCAACTCCTTTCTGGTCTTCTCCATTGCCTTGAACTTGGAGAAGGTTTCATAGTTGCATACAGGGAGCATCATTCTGACAGCATCAAACTCTTTCAGTGTTTGAATCAACTCAGACATATTCATCTTCTCCACCATGTCATTGGGAAAACCATTATTAATTATACATGAACATGGCAGAGTGAGGTCTTTCTTCTAGAATGTCTTTTGTTGTTAACAATTCATCATCTTCAACTTCTTTAGCCACTTCAGCAGGCTCTTCTTTTGTCAGTTCTTCCCACTCCGCATCACTGTCTTCTTTACTTTGTTCCACTGGGGCTAAATACTCTGGTGAATCTAATTTATTCTTTTTGGTGATTCACCAGCAATATCAGTTGTTTTCCCCAGGTATTTCCTTTTTCTGCTATAAGTGATCATGGTTGACTCATTTTTTATCAATTCAGCTTGAGATAATTTCTTCTTTAACCTCTCAATCTCATGATCTTTGGCTTTCAACTGATCTGATTATTCATCAACTAAGTCATTCAAAGAATCTATCACTTCATTATCTATCTCCACATCTTCTCTCAGCCTTTTCAACCTTCCTTCCAAACTAGTGATTGTAGCATCTTTCTCAGCTATCGGTCTGTCTTTCTCTATCAGCTCTTTCTTCATTTTCCTCAACTTTTCTAACTTCCTGTTGCTTTTAATGATCAAATTGTTGTATTTTGCTACCAAGTAGCTCTTACTCATATCAATATCTTCTTCATTCAAGTCATCTTCATTATAAGCAATGATGTCAACATATGTACCCTCTCCTTGTTCAACTTCCTTAGCCACATCCTCCTTTTCAACTTTTGAGTTCCTCGGTTGGTGTTGGGCTAGTTCAGTGGGTGTAGGTGAGGTGGGGTTTATAGGTGTTGGTGAAGTAATTGCTTCAGTAAGTGTTGGTGATGCAATTAGTTCAGTTGGTGTAGGTGAGGGAGTTGGTTCAGTTTGACTTGCATGTGTAGGTGTTTGAGTGAGTGTAGATGGGCTCTGTAGCACCAGTGTGTGATGACTGAGATTGTTCACTGGAAGGTGAATCCAGTTGAGCGGGTGGTGATTGTGTCAAATCGATGACAGGTGTTGGTGGTTGAGACTGAGGTTGTTCAGGGGATTGAGTTAGTGGGGTGTGATGTTATGGTTCCTCACCCATAGAAGTTCCGGTGGTATGACCTCTGTCTCATCTAGGACATGGGCGAACATCTCTAGATCTCCTCCTTGGTATTGCCCAGTTAGTTTGTTGAAGAGTGATCTTCCCAAGTGAGTTTGTAGGCATACATCACCATCTCTTCCAATGTTTGGCAGCTAAGCATTGATGATGAGTTGCAGGAATCTTGGGAACATGTACATCTTATTCTCTTTATGCACATGTATGTGATCACATAGGTAGTTGAGGATGTACTTGGAGTAGTTGTACTTTCTCCCCTCAAATATCCCTATGATTCTGGAAGAGATATGCCTGGAGAATCTATCCAACCCTGACTTCCGGTTGGATATACACTTTAGATAAGTGTGGCATAAGAATCGGTACGGTTTGCTCAGCCTTCCCTTCTTGATCTCACCATTGCGGTAGTCACCGTCGTAGCCCATCAGACCAAAAACTCTCTGAATGTATTCATGATCAAATATATCAGGATGGCCTTCTTCTGAGTCTCCGAGATCGAGAACTCTCCTGATGGTCTGCTCATCAATCCTCAGTTGATGAACTCTAATGGAAGCATGAATTACTTTTTCGTCCTCTTCTTCCTCTATCCATGCAGACTCACAGAAATCCATCATATGTGACAGATAGATAATGGGGTCCGCAGTCAGTGCATACATGAGTCTTGATCTTCTCAAGTATCTTATAATGTCTCTGCATTCATCCTCCACATCTGGATTCAGAAAAGCACAGACATTGTGGTCTTTTACGAACCGATTAGCCATAATGGTAGCGATGTTTGAGTAGTGTTCAGTGTAGAAGATGAAGAAGGAGGTTTTGGAAGAAAGGATTTCTAGGTCAGAAGTGTTTTTGGGAGTGAATAGAGAGTCCAACGGTCAAGATGCCCTTTTATACTTTTCCAGGCTGTTTAACTCTTATTTTAATGATGTGGGACCTATTTACCCTTTTTACCCTTCCAAGGTTATCTGGATAATTAATATCTACGTAAGTAATTAACGCATGCAAGCCAGACATTTGGTTTTAGATCTTCCGTAGAATATCTACAGAAGTCAAAGATTCCTTTGTTTAATCTTGTCTTCCGCAGAGCATCTACGGAAGACACAAATTGTGATCTGAAGGTTAATTTGCTTCCGAAGATAATTTGGATTATCTTCCGAAGGAAATTTTCTTCCGCAGATAACATTATGATAAAGTTTTTATGTATGAATTAACATATAGTTAATCCATTTGTTGTTTGCTGTTGGACCTTATGACTTTGCTTCATGGTAATTGTGCAAAAATAATTGCACACTTCAGATATCCTACAGCCAAGTTAGTGCTTAAGTTTCAATTTTCTTCATATCATAATGTTAAGATCAGTTAAAATCAGTGTCATGCTTTGACTACTCCCCCGAAATTTGTGATTAATCGTAAACTTATGTATTTATCAAAAATTTATAAGAAAAGAGCATGAACAACAGTTAATCTATCCGGCTGATAATCATAGAGAAAAGAAGTGTTGGTTAAAGGTTGTTACACGCAAATATATGATATACTAGGGATCATACTATAAACCAGGTAATATCCTGCATATTATTGTCGAGGTTATGGTCTACTTGATCTAGTGCAGATTGCAAATATTGTGATCCGCAGAAATTCAAAGAAGAGTGTAAATTCAACTGTTCATGTTGTTTATCATGTTTTGGTAAGAATTAAAGAGAAACAAAGATGAACGCATCATTGAATTTACGTGAAAGTTAGTCCCCCTAAACGTAAGCAAGCTATCACGTTATCACACTTAAACCATGTTCCATAGAGTATAAGCTCTATCTTAAGATTTTCTTTGAAATCTTATTAATGCTGAGATGGTTTGGTTTCTCCTTGAATTTAATATACAGTTGATCACTTTGGATTCTTTTAGAGCAGTTCCTTTTTGGAACATTTGATGATCAGCATCAGGTCACCAGGTCTTTACTCACGTAAAACAGAGGTGCCCTTTGACCCAGGTCTTTGCTCATGCAAAATAGAGGGTCATGATGCGCAAAGATAGAGGTTATATGGTTTTGTAACATAGTAAGTATGCGTGGGTGATAAACATGATCACACCCTGAGAAGACTTACTTGTGTGCTCCTGACAATGACTTGTCCACACTAAGTCATCTTAGCGTTATGTTGTGCATGACATATGTTAGTTTCCACTCAAGCTGAACCTATTTACACATCCAACACATCTGATCAGTAGTTAGTTGGTGAGTTGAAAGCAGGGATATATGTCATGTTATAGTGTACTATCATATCCTTAGTATATCAACTGCCTTATGTAATTGTCTGTTTTGATAATATGTGTGCCTTTCTCATATGATTACAAGTAATGGACAAATATTTCTGTTGTTGTTGTTATCTAATCTAAGTTGAGCATGCCTAAGGACTCAATTAAAAAATTAAATCTAACTAAATCAAAGGCTTTAGTGAACAAATCAGCAAGTTGATTTGTTGCGTCCACTTTGATCAACTTGATTAGACCCTTTTCTGAATAGTCTCTCAGAAAATGGTATCTGATTTCAATGTGTTTAGTTTTACTATGTTATACTGGATTAGCAGTTATGAACATAGCAGCTGAGTTATCTATGTAAATTGGAGTTTGAAGAAAATTATAACCATAGTCAAGTAATTGGTTTTGCAACCATAGAACCTGAGAGCAACCAGCTGAAGCAGCTATGTACTCAGCCTCAGCTGTGGATACTGAAATATTAGTTTGCTTTTTGCACTGCCAAGAAACAAGTCTTGGTCCAATGAATTGACAAACTCCAGTTGTTGATTTTCTGTTCTAATCACTGTTTATCATGTTCTAAAGGAAAACAACACAAAATATCACATAGATCCAAAACAGTCAACTCTAACACAACACCACTAAAGTTATTGCACATGGATCTGTTTGGTCCAACCAATGTATTAAGCATTGGAAAAAGGCAATACTGCTTGGTAATTGTTGATGATTTCACTAGATTCACTTGGGTATTATTCTTAAAACTTAAAAGTGATACATCAGAAATATTAACGGAGTTTGTCACCAAGATAAAAAATCAACTTGATCTAAAAGTCAAAATTTTAAGAAGTGATAATGGAACTGAATTTGTTAATTATGTCTTAGACTCATTTTGCAAGGAAAAAGGCATAGCTAGGCAATTTAGTGCTTCAAGAACTCCACAACAGAATGGAGTTACTAAAAGAAGAAACAGAACTCTAATTGAAGCAGCAAGAACAATGTTGGCTGATTCAAAGCTACCACTAACATTTTGGGCTGAAGTAGTGAATACATCATGCACTGTTCAAAACAGGACTTTAATAGTCAAAGAACACAACAAAACACCCTATGAACTTTTGTTTAAAAGAAAACCTTTCATAGGATATCTTAGAGCTTTTGGGTGCATGTGTCTGTCTTAAACACTAAAGAATAATTAGGAAAGTTTGCTGAAAAGGCATATGATGGCTTCTTTGTTGGGTATTCCTCAACATCTAAGTCATACAAAGTATATGTCCCACATGATAACATTATGGAAGAAACTCCTAACGTGTCATTTGATGAATCCTTGTTTATACAGTCTGTGAAAGGATCATCTTGGTTGTTTGATATAGATGCATTAACTAACTCTTTTAACACTGGCTATCTCAATGTGACAGGTGCTAAGGATACATGTTATCCTTATGTTCCTCCAAACATGGGTGTACCATTGACAGCTGATCCACCAAGACAAATTCATACAGATATTCAAAGACATAATGATCCTGGTGCTTCAGCTTAAACAAGAAAAGACATGTCTGATGTCCTTGGAACTTCTACATCAGCAGAAGTGCCATCTACTTCAGAAGAAGTACCTCCCTCCATAGAGGTTCCTTCCACTTCCGTAGATGTTCCCACTTCTGCAGATGATGCACTGAAACTCCCTAAAGTTTCTCACACTTCAAAAAACATCCCAACACCACTGCCACTTGCAGATACACCAATTACAGACTCTGCAGCTAATCCTTTAACTGCTACAGAAGGTATATCCACATCTTCGGAAACACAAGTCCATGCAGAACATTCAGCCGCACAAGATCACCATACTGAGGATTTAGATTACTTTGTTGACTCACCATCACAGTTGAATCCATCTTGCCGTATGAGGTAACTTTGTGATGAAGTCCATGGTGATGTGCTCCCACTTCCATTTGGGTATATCCAAGGGTTAGGTCTTCCCGTATGGCTTCTGGTGTTCTGCCTTCACTTGCAAGCAAGTAAGGCACTTACTCACATACTCCGCCACGTCGTGTTTCATACCCGGCCACCAGTAATCTTTTTTCATGTCTTGATACATCTTGGTAGCACCAGGATGAATGGAGTATCGAGTCTTATGAGCTTCGTCCATAATTCGCCCACGTAGATCCCCATACCGAAGAATCCACATCCGTCCAAAATGAGTCTTAACCCCGTGGGTGTTCTCTCCCAATTCTGTGACTAAACCTCTCATTCGTTCGGAGTTGAGGTGATCTTCTTTCAATGCCTCATCTTGGAATTCTCTGACTTGCATCATCATATCCGAGGTCATCACCAACTGATACGCCTTCACCCGGATCTGCTCTGGTTTCTCCTTTCGGCTAAGAGCACCGGCCACCACGTTGGCCTTGCCCGGGTGGTAATGGATCTCGCAGTCATAATCCTTGATCAGCTCTAACCACCTCCTCTGCCTCATATTGAGATCCTTCTGCTCAAAGAAGTACTTTAAGCTCTTGTGGTCCGTGAAGATTGTGCACTTTGTCCCGTATAAATAGTGCCTCCAAATTTTCAACGCAAAAACCACCGCCGCTAACTCCAAGTCATGAGTGGGGTAATTGACTTCTTGAGTCTTCAACTGTCGGGATGCGTATGCTATCACTCTTCCACGCTGCATTAGCACGCAACCCAGTCCCGAATAGGAAGCATCCGAATAGACCACTAAATCCTCACTCCTTTCGGGCAATATCAAGACAGGAGCCTGAGTTAATTTTGCCTTTAGCTCCTCAAACGCATCCTCCTGTTCCCGTCCCCACACATACTTCATATCCTTGCATGTTAATTTGGTCAAAGGTGAGGCTATCTTGGAAAAGTCTTGAATAAACCTTCGGTAGTAGCCCACCAAACCCAAGAAACTGCGAATCTCAGATGGCGTCTTTGGAGACTTCCATTGCATCACCGTCTCAACCTTCGTCGGGTCCACCATAATTCCTTCAGCATTAACCACGTGACCCAAAAATTAAACTTCACGTAACCAGAAAGCACACTTAGAGAATTTAGCATACAACTTCTCTCTCCTAAGTGTCTCCAACACTTCACGTATGTGGCCGGCATGTTCTTCTTCTTTTTCCAATAAATCAGGATATATCTAGCATCAATCGGCATACTCGATTCATCAAATCCATAAAGGCAGCTGGCGCGTTAGTTAAACCGAAAGACATAACGAGGAACTCGTAATGTCCATAACAGGTGCGAAACGCTGTCTTAGGAATATCTTGTTCTTTCACCTTCAATTGATGGTAGCCAGATCGGAGGTCTATCCTTGAGAACCATCTGGCACCTTGGAGCTGGTCAAACAAGTAATCTATTCTTGGCAATGGATATCTGTTCTTCACCGTCAACTTATTTAACTCCCGGTAGTCTATACACATCCTCATACTACAGTCCTTCTTTTTGACGAACAAGACCGGAGCACCCCAAGGAGAGATGCTTGGTCGGATGAACCCCTTGTCCATCAACTCCTGCAGCTGATCCATTAGTTCTTTCATCTCAGATGGAGCTAACCGATACGGTGCTTTGGCAACGGGCTGAGCACCGGGTATCAGGTCAATCTGAAACTCGATCTCACAGTTAGGTGGCACACCTGGTAAATCTTCCGGGAACACGTCCGGGAAGTCACACACAACCGGCACTTTAGTCAATTGTGGTATTGATGCGTCCGCATCCTTTACATATGCCAGGTAGGCACTACATCCACGTCTCAACCACTTCTCTGCCACCGCCATTGAAATCACCCTCGGAGCCGTTGTAACGCGATCACCAAAAACTGTTACCAAACTCCCATCAGGCGCAACTAATCGAATCATCTTCTTGCGACACACGATTTTTTCCTCATAGGCTGCTAACCAATCCATTCCTAGTACTACATCAAATCCGCCTAGGGGCATCTCATATAGTTTAGCAGGGAACCTATGGCCTTCTAATTCTATGCCACAATCTTCAATCATATTAGAAATTCTGGTTGACTTACCAATAGCAGTCTCTATGTCAAAAGGCTCATCAATACTTCTACTACTAACAAGCAACTTAGCACAGAAAGCAGCAGAAATGAAACTCCTACTAGCACCAGAATCAAATAATACAGAGGCACAAGTTTGGTTTACTAGAAACATACCTGACACGACGTCGGGGTCTACCCGGGCTTCCTCTTGGGTCATCTTGAAGGCTCTAGCACTTGCCCTTTGTTCACCTTCTTCAGTCCCCTTCTTGGCTCTGGAGCTCTCAGCTCTCGGCCTCCTGCACTAGTGGTACCTGTGGCCAGTCCCACAGTTATAGCACTTTGCCACCTTACAATCCTTAGCTATATGACCGGGCTTCCCACACTTGAAGCACACAATCACTCTCCTCATGCATTCCCCAGTGTGCTCCTTACCACATCGGTCGCACTTCTTCACCCCAGAGCCGGATGACACCGCCCTACGGTCATCCACCCTCATCCTCTTATTATTTGGGGTGAAACCACCACGCCCAAATCTCTTTCCCCTCCAGTTATTACTACCACCATCTGTCTTCTTCACCTCCACCACCATTACTTCCCTTTCATCATACAGCATCCCCGCCAAATCCACTGCCGACCTGAAAGTGCTTGGCCGAGCAGTAATCAATTGCCTGTGAATGTCAGCTGGCAACCCCTTAATATACCGCTTAATCTTCCTTGATGCTGGCATAACCTGATCGGGCACCAACCTCGCCATCTCGTTGAATTTGGCGGTGTATTACTGGTGAGTCATAGTGCCCGCCTCCAGCTGTAGGAACTCCCTCTCGATCTTGTCAAGTTCCCGATGAGGACAGAACTCCTCGATCACCAACTTTTTCAGTTCTCCCCACCTCATCCTTCCAATGGCCCGGTTGCCCTCAGCCTGGACGAGGTTGTCCCACCAACACATCGCTATGTCGACAAAGGAGTGAGCGGCGAACTTCACCTTCTGGTCCTCCCGACACTCACTGATCTCCAGTACTACCTCCATCTCCCTCACCCAGCGGTGAGCAGCAACAGCATCTCCATTGCCATCAAAAGTAGGGGGTTTACACCTTTGGAATGCCCCATAGCTGCATCCCCTTGCGGTTTCCCGCACAACCACTTCCTCCTCATCACTGGAGGCTCCCCCTCTAACATTCAGCTCCTCCTTTTCATGATTCCCCATATTACCCCTTCTTCCAGCAGGCGTCCTCCTCTCCTCCTCCTTCTCTTTCCTTTCGTCCTCCCTAACAGCTTGGATCACTTCAGTCACGACAGACGGTAGGATCGTCTGCATGACTTGGTGCACCTCCTCCACCACTGCCTCCTTCACCAAGGCTCTCAGATTCGCACTCTCATCCACTCCCTCCGGGTGATGAAGCTCAGGCTCAGCAGGAGCCATCTCTGCGGTCTTGGTCTTGTTCCTTGTACTACGTGGCCTACCACGAACGCCCCGCGTTCCACCACGAGAAGCTTTTGATGATCTTCCCCCAGCCATCCTCTAACACTATAAGATTCAAACGCCAACACGATCATTCAAGGTAATAGCTCAGTTTATGTTAAGTATAGTAAGTCCCTAATTACAGTGGCCAGTTGTGATTAGCCACTTACTTTACTCTTCATCCCCCGAGCATTTCCTATCCTGACTACATTAGTATTCAAATCTATTAAAGGCACATAAATCAAATAGCACACGCATATAATGCCGGTTAACATTGTGAAAAGAAATACCTGATGGCACATAGCTACTCGGGCTGGCATCCCTCCATTCGTCCCATTCTCAGTTTAAGTTTAGGTTTTTGAAAGTATTTACCCATTTCTCTTAAACTTTGGCTCTGATACCAACTTGTAAGGCCCCGTTCACGGAGACCTCACAGTTAGTCAATCACAGCATAATTAAATAAAATCATTACAAAATTCATTAAACATTGCAGCGGAATTCAACAACAAAAAAAACCATTCATTAATTAATAAATTCTGTTGCTAAGCAATACATGTATGTTTGTTACCAGTTACAAAAGATCATTAGAATGTATTACAAAACAACAATGTTATTAATCAAGAACGGATGCCAGTCTTGCCCCGACGAGTAGCCTTCCCGAGTGTCATCCTCAGCAATATTTACCTGCCAACTAAAAATGCATAAAAGTCAGCGTTGCTGAGTGAGTTCTATTTTTAAAATAATAAAATACCTTATAGGAGTTGTATATGAAAATACCCTTTAAAATACTGTACATTTCTTTCGTATGACCACACATCATACATACACATTGATAACCCTTATTATTATCTTCGCCAACATTCATTTCGTATTATCTTTTACTTTTATCTGGGTCCTGTCCCATGCAATACCCCCGACTCATGCCGGAAGACCGATACGGTACCGGGGTACGCGACAAGGACTCAGGTCAATCTCATGGATTGAATCCATTACGAGTCTTTTGTGACAACACAATCACTCACCTCAACTTTGGCATACAAGTCTTTTGTGACAACACAGTCACTCACCTCAACCTTGGCTTACAAGACTTTCATTTGTTCTTTATGTTCCACTTTTCGTTAATATTAATCTTTTACTTGATTAATAATATTACTTTACTAGCATAAGCAACCCAAGTAAAGTTACACAATAATATAGTAACAGAGAACAAAAGAACAACCATAAAGCATGAATAAAATAATCAAATAATATCAGCAGGTCAACCCAAAGTCAAACCCTAAGATTCTGATTTCTCCAAAATTCCAGAAAATTTTCTAAGTTTTTAAGGCGCATGGGAACTATGCAGGCGCATGAGCACTGCTTAGGCGCATCATTACTATTTGGGCGCATGAGACTCACACTTGGGCATTTTCCTAATATTTTAGGCGCATGAACCTTTCAGGCGCACGAGACTACACTTAGTCACCAGAGAAAAGTTTTAGGCTCATGACACTATTCAGACGCATGAGATTATACTTGGCTTATCAGGGAAAAGTTTTGGGCGCATGGACACTATTGGGGCGCATGAACCCCCACTTAGGATTATCTAAGGAAATCCCCAGGCGCATGGGCCCTATTTGGGCGCATGGCCTGTACTTAGGTAGTTTCATGCTATAATCCTAGGCGCATGGGCCCTGTTTGGGCGCATGGCAACCAGTTATGCATTTCTACATTTCAGAATCAACCCAGATCTATTTGACCACCTGTTCGAAGCTTAAACAAACTATTTTAAGCATACCCAACACATAAACAACATAAAACATGAGCATACACATAGATATATATATATATATATATATATATATATATATATATATATATATATATATATATATATACTTACGGCTACATAAATAAAGCCTTGAAAACCATTTTGATGCATTTTCAGCCCCAAACACCTTTAAAACACAAGAAATACGGGGTCTAGAACTCACCTATATCAGCAAACAAGTAACACTCCTCCAAACTTGCCAGCACTAGAGTTCAAACACCTAAAAACAAGCATAAACAAGCACCAAAACACCAAAACACTTAATAATCGGTTTCTAAGGGTGAAACCACAAAGAAACCGAACCAATTAACATATAAACACACTAACCTTTGAAGAATGCAGCCTTTCTTCTTCACAATCGAGAGAAACAAGGGTTTTCAGCTCTTTCTTCTTCTTTTCTTTTGGTAGCAGCAGCAACAGAAAGAGCATGGGCGACCATGCCCCTTATACACATCTTTTTGACTTTTTGGTGTACTTTTACACTTTACACTCCTCATCTTTGCCCCTTCTTTTATTTCTTCTATATACTTTTCTTTCCTATTTATTTGACCAAGTTTTCGGGTGTTACAAAGATTCCAGACTTTCTGCTTCCTGAATTGCTAAAGTTCTTCTTGCATTGCTTCAATCCAGCTATTGTCTTTTAAGGGTTCAATTATGTTAGGAGGAACTACTTGTGATAGAAAGCAGGAGAATAGACAAATGTTGGTAGCTCCCCTTTGTCTTCTTGTAGTTCTGCTATTTAGTTCACCAATCATGTTGTCAATTGGATGATCCTTATGAATCCTAACTGTTGGAACATTTTGAACTTGGATAGATGAATCCAGGTTTATGATGTTAGTTGGTGGAGATGGATTCAGCTGTGATGGTGAGTCAACAAAGTAATCTAACTCCTTAGTATGGTGATCTTGTGCGACTGAATGTTCTACATGGACTTGTGTTTCCGCATATGTGGATATACCTTCCGTAGCAGTTAAAGGATCAGCTGTAGAGTCTATAATTGGTGTATCTGTAAGTGGCAGTGGTGTTGGGATGTTTTTTGAAGTGTGAGGAACTTTAGGGAGTTTCAGTGCATCATCTGCAGAAATGGGAACATCTACGGAAGTGGAAGGAACCTCTGTGGAGGGAGGTACTTCTTCTGAAGTAGATGGCACTTCTACTGATGTAGAAGTTCCAAGGACATCAGACATGTCTTTGCTTGTTTGAGCTGAAGCACCAGGATCATTGTGTCTTTGAATATCTGTATGAATTTGTCTTGGTGGATCAGCTGTCAATGGTACACCCAAGTTTGGAGGAACATAAGGATAACATGTATCCGTAGCACCTGTCACATTGAGATAGCCAGTGTTAAAAGAGTTAGTTAATGCATCTATATCAAACAACCAAGATGATCCTTTCACAGACTGTATAAACAAGGATTCATCAAATGACATGTTAGGAGTTTCTTCCATAATGTTATCATGTGGGACATATACTTTGTATGACTTAGATGTTGAGGAATACTCAATAAATAAACCATCATATGCCTTTTTAGCAAACTTTTCTAATTTTTCTTTAGTGTTTAAGACAGACACATGACACCCAAAAGCTCTAAGATATCCTATGAAAGGTTTTCTTTTAAACAAAAGTTCATAGGGTGTTTTGTTGTGTTCTTTGACTATTAAAGTCCTGTTTTGAACAGTGCATGATGTATTCACTACTTCAGCCCAAAATGTTATTGGTAGCTTTGAATCAGCCAACATTGTTCTTGCTGCTTCAATTAGAGTTCTGTTTCTTCTTTCAGTAACTCCATTCTGTTGTGAGTTCTTGGAGCACTAAATTGCCTAGCTATGCCTTTTTCCTTGCAAAATGAGTCTAAGACATAATTAACAAATTCAGTTCCATTATCACTTCTTAAAATTTTGACTTTTAGATCAAGTTGATTTTCTATCTTGGTGATAAACTCCATTAATATTTCTGATGTTTCACTTTTAAGTTTTAAGAAAAATACCCAAGTGAATCTAGTGAAATCATCAACAATTACCAAGCAGTATTGCCTTTTTCCAATGCTAATACATTGGTTGAACCAAACAGATCCATGTGCAATAACTTTAGTGGTGTTGTGTTAGAGTTGACTGTTTTGGATTTATGTGATATTTTGTGTTGTTTTCCTTTAGAACATGATAAACAGTGATTAGAACCGAAAAATTCTTTCTTTGGAACACCAATGACTAAGTCATTTTTCACCAGTTTATTCATGTTTTTTTTGTTGGAGTGAGCCATCCTTCTATGCCACAGTTGAGATTCATCTTCTGATGATTTAGAAATCAGGCATGTTTCTTTACTTGTTATTGTTGTGTTGTTCATGTCCAACACATAGGTGTTGCCTTTTCTTGGTGCTTTGAGAAGGATCCAGTCTTCTGGAATTTTGTAACCTGACTTGAGAATGTAACAATTAGAGTTATCAAATAAAGTAGTATAGTTTTGATCACAAATTTGAGATACACTTAGCAAATTAAATTGTAAATTTTCATAAAAATTGACTTTCTCAAATTTGAGAACTCCATTGGTTACCATTCCTTCACCAGTGATTTTACCTCCCTTTTTATCCCCACCAAATGCTACATATGAAGCATTTTTATGTTTGAAGTCATGGAGGAGAGAACAGTTTCCTGTCATGTGTCTGGAATAGCCACTGTCAACACACCACTTGTTGTCAGCCCTCCTTGGATGTTCCTGCAAAACATAATGAACTTAATTAGACTGAGGAGCCCAAGCCTTGATGGTCATGGGCTTGCCATTGTTATCTAATATAGTTACTTTCTCATGAATGAGCCTTGATGTTTCTAAATTAATTTTAATATCAGTTGATTCATTATGTTTTGTTTTGGGTGAGGGTGATTTTGATGATGATGTTGAGGTGTTTTTATCTTGATTCATACTGACTTGGTCAGTCATCCATTCCATCAGGGGCTTCTTCTTTGAACCTGATGTTGAGGATTGCCCAGAAAATGTTTTTGCATCCTTTGATTTAGACTGAGGTACATGATTGCCTTTGTCAAACTGGTCAAAGAAGTCATCATCTTCTTCAAGTGCTACCTTTTTATGAGGTGTCTTGCTTTGAAATTATTGTTTGTCCTTCTTTTTCTTTGTTTGCACCTCAGCAGCTGTTTTCCTTATCTTGGAAGTTTTCTGCTTTTGTTGCTGCTTCTTTTGTTTTGAGACTTTTGAATCATCATCCTCAGAAGATTGTGAGTCTGATTCAGTGGTCTCTGCTAGCTTCTTCTTAAGGATCTTTGTTTTGTTCTTTTTGTTGAAGAAGCATTCCTGAGTGGAGTGATTGTGTTTGTTGCATATTGCACAATATTTGTTGAAGTAACAATCAGATGTCATATGATTGTTCATATTACATATTGAGCAATAGCTGCTGAAGTAGCACTCTTCTGTGCTGTGATTATGCATATCACATCATTTACAGTACTTCTCTTCAGCTTCACTATCAGAAGCAGCCTTTACCTTTGCCTTTTTCTTAATTAGTGCCTTCTTTTGCTTCTTCAACTCTTTTTCAAATTTAGCAGCTGATGATTCTTTACCTCTGCCTGACATGATGTCAAAAGGTTCTTGTTTAGCATCCATTTTTTGTAGTTTCTGAACTTTGTTGTTACTGGATGATGCTTCAACAAATTCTTTCTTATTCCGTATTTCTTCTACGGATGGCTGTTTAGGAATAGTTTTCTTGGATTTTACAGATTGATCAGACTGCTTCCAAAGGTGATTTGCTGAAGTGAATTTGTTGTCTTCCGAAGCTCTTTTTGCTGATTTTCTTTTGTTTTGATTGTTGAGAGCATGAATGCCTTCATTCAGTTGACCAATCCTTATGTAAATGGTCTTCAGCAGATTTCTTTGTTTTGGTGGATACGGGAGCTTGATTTCATCCAACACTTTGGGAATTAAATGTTCATTTAAAACAGTTTTACCCTTACCCAAACTAGTATTATTAGGCTCATCATTATCCTCATCCAGATCATCACAGTTATCATAATCAAATTCTGGTTGACTTTGTTTTGAAAGTTCTGATTTTGAAAAATCAGTTTCATATGATTCAGTGTCATTAGTTACATCATCATTATTTTTATCTGTTGACTCAGATTTGGTACTAGACACAAAATGATTAGATAAGCTGTTAGTCATGGACTCAGGTAGAGAAGTGTAATTATTATTTACTGGTGGTGCAACAACATGAAATCCCAACCTGATATGTTCTTTGACTCAATATGAGAGTTTAATAGTTTCTCATACTGCTGTGATGACAATTGGAATCTTTGAAGTTTCACTTCAGTAGATGCATGATCTGACATAGACTTAGTTAAAGAAGTAGTCAAATGCTCAACTTGTGCTTTCAAATTGTAATTTTCAGATAAAAGCTTATCTAAATCCTTTTGTAAAGAATTGATTTTGACTTGATAAAGTTTATGTTCTCTTACATATGATTCATTTAAAAGTAGAGTTTCTTTTACTTTATCAGCCAACTGTTGAGCATGTGTTCTATATCTTTCAACTTCATCAACACAAGTGGAAGAACATAACCTTTCTCTTACCTCTGTGGCCATTGGTGGAACTTTGTTTTCCATGTTAGCCATCAAAGCTTGATTTTCCGCTAGTACTTCCTTTTCATACATGCTACAATCACAAGTACCATCCTGCAAAATAATTAAACCAGATTCTTTAGCATTGTTAGTATCTGTAGTGTTGCTTGTTGATGGTGGGGATGAATTGGTTAGTTGAGCTTGTGTGAAACTTCTTTGACTAGGCTGTCTTGAGTCATTTGATTGTTGTTGATTGCTGTTGCACTCCCTTGAGAAGTGTCCATATAAATTACACTTAAAGCATCTTACTTTGGACTTGTCAACACCAATTTTAGCTGATCTTCCTCCTACAGACAGTCCTTTGTTCCTCTTCATGTACATCTTGGCTCTATAGGCGATCATTGCCATTTGCCATTGTAGATCCATCTCTTCTAGCTCATCAGGAAGAAGTTCTTCTAGATCTTGTTGACAGAAGAGAGCAGGAGTCAAAGTGCTTCCCAGATAAGCCTGAAAGCTTGAACTAAAGGCTGCAAAAGCATCTTTCTGTTCTTCTGATTTCAGAACCACAGTAATTGGTTCTGTTTGATTGCTGTTCTTTTTATTCTTGGAGTCATCAACTTTTCCTTTGGACTTTCTGTGCTGATTATTTTAAGTACTTGATTAGGAAGACTTGGCAGCATAAAAGCTTGTTTCTTTTTCATGTTCACTCTCATCATAAGAGTTATCTTTATCTTCATTGGAGATGAATGCACTTCCAGCACTCTTTAACTCTTTGAATTGATAAGGTGCTATAGCTGCTTTCACACTCTTGTTTCTGGTCTTTTCATCTAGCTCCAAAGCTTCGACCTTCGCCACCAGTGTGTCTAGTCCTATTGCCTTTAAATCAATAGTGTTCTTGAACATAGAAACAGTCTGTGTCCAACTTTCTGGTAAGGCATGAAGCATCTTTTTGTTCAGCTCTTCATTGCTGTACTTAAGTTCAAAGATGTTCATCTCTGTAACAAGTTGCATAAATCTATGCAATTGTTGAAGAACTGTCTCACTCGTAATATGATGAAAGGTTTCATATTGTAAGTGAAGAGTATCCTTCTTTATGCTCCTAATCTCGTCACTTCCTTCACACAGGGTGTGCAGTATTTTCCATAACGAGTGAGTTGTTTCATATGATTCACACCTGATCAAGAGATCTTCAGGCAAAGCCATAGTAAGCATACTATAGGCTTTGATGCCAATCTTGACTTTCTTAGCATCATTAGGTGACAGATTTTTCAGACTTATGGGTTGATTATTATCCTTATAATCCGCTCCTAACGCAGGTGGAATATAAGGTCCTTCAGTAATCGAAATCCATAAATCAGAATCTGTATAATTAACATGATTCCTGAATCTAATTTTTCAAGTTTTGAAATCAGATTTATTTTCCAGTTTAGGAGGTTAATAAGCACCAACAACTGAATTACTCATGTTAATTAATTTTGAAAAAACAACAACTCTGTTTTAGCAAAAATCAATTAAACAAATCAAACCGATAGATCAATTGATCTGGATCAATGAGCACCAAGCTCTGATACCACCTGAGAATCCAAGGATAGATATAGGAATTATCAGATTTGATTTTAACAAGTATTGATCGCGGAATTATCAATACTTGTTGTTTAATTGATTAATGAACTTGAAATCGATCAAACAGTATAATGAACAATCAAAATATAATAATAAACAAACCATGATCGCTCAATAATTACTATCAATCGATTGTAATGCTTCTTCTGCTATTGATTCTATTGTTATGATTGTTATATGATCTGATGTAGCTTGATCGTATGTTTTTCATCCTCTATTACATGTTCTTGATCTCTTGTTATATATAGAGATCTTATTTCGTTCCTAAAACATTGCTAATCTTTCGCTATCCTGGTGCTATAATTAAGCTAACTTCCTATAGCTATCCGAATCCTTACCACATTTATCGGTATAGGAGTTCGTGATTTATAATGAAATAAATACAAATAATATTGTTGATGTGACGTGGTATCTTCACTTGAATTATATGTCTTCCACCGCCATTAATGTTGTTGTTCTGCCACGTTGACTTGTTGACATTCTGTTGACTACTTGATGATGCGAAATCATACAAGTGTTAAATAGTCTTCCGTAGGAAGTTCTTCTTCCGCAGGAACACTTGGTCTTCATTGCTTGTTCTTTGGTGATTGTGCTTCTGCAGGAGTTTTTGTACTTGTTCTTCAGCAGCAAGTCCTCCTTCAGTAGCTTTCTTTAATCTTGTTCAGCTGGAGTTGTTCTTCCGTATGAGATCTACAGATGTACACTTCAGTTGTACTCCTGAGAATATCTATGGAAGAATACTTATTCATCCGTAGTTTGTTCTAACACTTAGCTTTCTTTAATCTTGTTCAGCTGGAGTTTCTTCCGTATGAGATCTACGGATGTACACTTCAGTTGTACTCCTGAGAATATCTACGGAAGAATACTTATTCATCCGCAGTTTGTTCTAACACTTAGTCAATTTTTCTAATTGACCAAGTCTGATGTTTACTGCAATCATTCACATATCAACACATATGAGATACATTATAAGTTAATACAGTATAGTATATCATGCAATTCATAAACTCAAAATGTAATCAATGCATTATATTATATCATCAAAATTATAATTACAAAGAGTGATTACAAGATTTTGATTTATCATCTAAACCTATACATGAGATCTATACCTAACACTTCATAATTTCATTTTATAGAATCAACGTGGTTTTACATGCACACCATCTTAGAATTTATAACGTATCATTATTGGCGTGTAATGTTGATTGAGTTTTTAGTGTTTTAAATTTAAGGTCTTATTGAGTTGTTGGATCTAGGTATTGACAAAACTTTGTGCTAGTGTGGTGATGCAACTCATGGACTTGAATGCTTCACTTTTGCTAGAAAATGATGACTTGATGTTGATAGGGGTTAATTATCATGTGTTAATTGCATTTAATTACATGTTTTCGCTCATAGTTATGTATGAAATAGAGTTACTTTAAGTTATTTTGTATTTACAAGGTAATGATAAAAATTACACAAGAACCTAGCTTAATAAGTGCAAATTAGAAAATTTGGACGAGAAAGCAAAAGAGAGAAAAGCAACCCATCATAGTCTACTACCCAGTCGGCATAGTCTATGCTTAACAATGGCGGATCTAGAAGAAAAGTTCAGGGGATAACGTAATTTTTTTTGCCGTACATTTATATTAATAGAAGAAAAAATAACATAAAGGGGTCCGAATGAAGATCATTCAAATCAAATTCATTTGAAACCGAGGGAATCGAACTCGAATGAGTTGTTGACTCAATATTATCATCATTATTAGAGCTAATATCCTACTCTTGAAATTTTTTTTAATAAATGTCAATAAAAACTTGTTTTTTCATCTTTCAAATTTCTATTTTTATAACAAACAACAAAATAAGATTACAAATTGCAATTACTAAATACACAATTAAAATCCCTAATTTCAATATCAAATCTCTAATTCATCATTCAAATCTCTACTTCATATACCTAATTGTATAAACCCTAAATATTAGAAATTGAACCAAATAACCATTAACCAATATCCTCATCTTGAAATATTTCAAATCACTAATTATTATAACAAATAACACTTAAATATTAGAAATTGAACAATATAAACTCTAAATCCCTAAATTCATAGCGTAAAAAAGCAAAAAAGCCTAGAAATTTTGCCTTGAACTCTTGATTTGGTGAAAGCAGAAATATCAGATGAGCAGCAGCAAGCAGCGCAAGTCGATGGTGGCAAGGCCGCCGCCGCAGTAGCAGTTCGGCGTACGGCGATGGTTGGCCGGTGACAGGGTGATCGACGACAGTGGGATGGCCGAATGGGACAGGGGTGAACAATAACAATGGGGATTAGGGAATAGCCTGTTATTTTTACAAGTTATTTGGGTTATAGGTATTTGAGCTTGTAAGCTTGTTAGGCTTTTTAAAGTGTTTATATTTTGGGCTTATTTTAATTTTGGGTTTGTTATTGGATATTTTGGGCTAATTAGTTATTAATGTTTTTATAAAATGTAATGATTTTTATAAAATATTAGATTATTTTTTATAAAATTTAAAACTTTCTATGAAGTGTTTGAGTTAAAAAAAATTAAGCGTAACAAAAATTTTTCTCTGGGGTAACGTAAAACCGTAATTTTTTTTTACACTATCCGTAAAAAGTTGAGGGGTAGTGGAGGCTACCCCTAGGGTGAAGGTATGTCTGCGAGTGATGCTTAGGTCAGTATAGTCTACGCCCAAGTGCTGTAGTGTACCATTTGACGATCAATCAATGTATTACAAAGGAGTTTTGGGGTCCAGGTGAAGACCAGGCATAATCTACACCTACAGAGAAATACTACACTTATGTTTTAGTTTTCCACCAAAATCACAAAAAAACCACCCAAAACTACAGGATTCAAAATGAAACACGAGTAAGTGTAGATCCGAATGAAATTGCAACCAAAAGTACTTATAACGAGAGATAAGATGCATTTACATGTATATATATATATATATATATATATATATATATATATATATATATATATATATATTAAACATCCATACACTTAAACACTAGCGGACATACCTTCACCCTACGGGTAGCCTTCGCTACCCCTCAACCTTTTACGGATAGTGTTAAAAAAAAATTACGTTTTTATGTAAAAAAACAAGAAAAAATTATGGTTTTACGTTACCCCTGAGAAAAAATTATGTTACCCCAAATTTTTTTTTAAACTCAAACACTTCATAGAAAGTTTTAAATTTTATAAAAAATAATCTAATATTTTATAAAAATCATTACATTTTATAAAACATTAATAACTAATTAGCCCAAAATATCCAATAACAAACCCAAAATTAAAATAAGCCCAAAATATAGACACTTTAAAAAGCCTAACAAACTCAAATACCCATAACCCAAATAACTGGTAAAAATAACCGGCTATTCCCCAATCCCTGCTGCAATTTGTTCACCCCTGTTCCATTTGGCCATCCCACTGTCGTCGATCACCCTGTCGCCGGCCAATCATCGTCGTCCGCCGAACTGCTGCTGCGGCAACCTTGCCACCATCGACGTGCGCTGCTTGCTGCTGCTCATCTGATATTTATGCTTTCACCAAATCAAGAGTTCAAGGCAAAATTTCTAGGTTTTTTTGTTCTTTTACGCTATGAATTTAGGGATTTAGGGTTTATATTGTTCAATTTGTAATATTTAAATGTTCTTTATTATAATAATTAGTGATTTGAAAGATTTCAAGATAAGGATATTATTTAATGGTTATTTGGTTCAATTTCTAATATTTAAGGTTTATACAATTAGGTATATGAAGTAAGGATTTGAATGATGAATTAGAGATCTGATATTGAAATTAAGGATTTTAATTGTGTATTTTTTAATTGTAATTTGTAATCTTATTGTGTTTTTTGTTATAAAAATAGAGATTTAAAAGATGAAAAAACAAGTTTTTATTGACATTTATTAAAAAAAAATTTCAAAAGTAGGATATTAGCTCTAATAATGATGATAATATTGAGTCAACAACTCATTCGAGTTCAATTTCCTCGGTTTCAAATGAATTTGATTTGAATAATCTTCATTCGGACCCCTTTATGTTATTTTTTCTTTAATTAATATAAATGTACGGCAAAGAGAAAATTACGTTACCCCTGAACTTTTCTTTTAGATCCGCCACTGCACTTAAACTTTCATTATCTCAAACAAAACCTCATGCGACGATTCAATGAAAATCATAGTAGCTTTAAACTAATAAGTATAAGCAATCCATAATCAAATTAGAAATCCAAGTCCTTATAAAATATTTTCGAGAAATCCATCAATCAAAACAAGAAGACAAAACGAGTTAACCATGGGATTTTTTTCTTTCTAATAACATGAAATACCCAAATAAACATAAGAAAGTCTAGAATTTGTATCACGCAACCACTTGTGTTTCTTACAATGATTCGCTCAATACTCAATAATTAATATATACAAGTGTTTATGTGAATGACATTCTGCAAGAAAATTAAGCAACATTATCATAACTCCACCAAATAACATAATAAATTTATGTAAATCAGAAGGACTTTGAAGGATTGTAGAAATGCTTGGGTTAAAAGTATAAAATTTGAGATAAAATAACTAAATGGCTAGAGATCAGAAATTACTACAAACTAACTATGACAAAATACAATACATACGGAAGAATACACAAACCAACCAAAACCAAACTTATCATGAGTTACTAATAAGTTTTTTCATTTTTATACATAAAACTGCTTACATTTTTATTGGTTTCTTCGTAGATGAGATGGTATAACTAAAAATATTGTAACAAGATAGCACAACTGGAGCACTAAGAAAAAAAAACAAATTTTATCACAATTTTCAAAAAAATAAAAGCCTGATTTGGCTATATTTAAGATATGAATAAGGATATGAACAAGATAAGCTCAACATGGTTTACTAGTGGTAATTGAAGGGTAGGGTAGAAGAAATGAAAAATGTCACACAAAATGAATTCTCCTAATGCATATATCACGTTTACGCAATCAGTTATTATTTGAAACGCATTACTTGAGCAAGTTCTAAAATAATAACATTGGTACGCTAAAAATTAACAACATGAACATGATGAGCCATGAAGAATATTTGCTTAAAAGACACAAAATTAACTCATGAAATAATAAGGTCTAGAGAGGCACACAATAAAATAATATATTTCTATATTTAATTTGTATATAGTATTTTGTTACATTAAAAAATAATTAAATGTATTGTAATTGGTTTGATATTATATATATGTAATATGACACATTACATATATGTATACATCATAGAATACGACAAATATATGTAATATGACAGATTACATATCCATAATATATGTAAGTTTACAATTTAACATTATGAATATTTGCAACATCATGAATTTATGTATGAAGTATGAACACACATTTATCAGTTGCAAATCTTGCTTACGACAATAAAACTGCTAAAGTAGGATGCAAAATAACCACCAACCGCTATAGCCTAAATGAAACCCACGGAGGTTTTTGCAATCACTTATTTTAGTCTCAAATCAGCCACAAATAACCTTTTTTTTATTTATCAAAGATTGTCACAACTACTCAACTTTTTAGTAGTGCTTGGATTCTCCCTAGCTCCCATGACTGTTTCTCCCTTTCACTTGAGCAGCCTGCCTAGATAAAGTCCATACACATAATAGCTAGGCTATTTGAAAGCTAAATAGGACTAATCTTTTAGGCCTAAATCATAGTCCTTTTTATAAGCCTAATAAACCAGATGCATCATCAAGTTACTGATAGTAGAACCACTTGTATATGTTATCTTAGATGGTGAGGCAAACATTATGAAAGAAAACATTAAATATTAAACTAGTGTGACAGCAAGAGAAGATGTCTCACGACAGCACGTTGTGTTGAGATTCCACCAATTAATTTTCCTCAGAGTTAAACATCCGAAGTGATCATTAACTCCCTATCACACTTCACGCACCAAAACATACACACAGCTATTGCTAGTGTCATAATCCATTCTTCTATGTAATTATTAAATTTGATTAAAAGAATTTAATAGTCACAAACAACTAGAAGTAAAAATGGTACATGCCCCTTGTGTAGTATTTCATTAGATAGTAGTTGCAAAATTTATTATTATTTTGTTTACTTTCCATAAAATTAATAAAACATGAACTTAAGTATTTTATTCTCTCTATATGATCATGGTATTGTTGTATAAATATTTTAGAAAACCAATGTTTCTTTTAAAAGCTGTACACTATGTGGTACATGGGCGGTAATCCCATTTTATAAGGAGTGGATTTGTGTCAAATTTACACACGACGGATGTATACCTAATTCTGAAATGGTTTTTTGTTACGATAACTATGTTACAACTATCTCAATTTAGATCGAAGCTATCCCTCACCCATTAAAATCGCACATGCATGTGTATATCCTCATTGCTTCCCATGCTTTTCAAGAAAAAAAGAACATTTTGTAAGAAACCTGCCCATGTATATGTAGTAGAATTCAACTTATATAGCAAACCAATTTTAAAAACTTTTACCAAACACTAATGCAGTTGTCAATTCTTTTGAAATATGTTAGAATTTAGATATCGTATCAATCTAGGCATTGTGAAATACCTATGTCCATGAAGAGGAATGAATAAGCATACCTGACCTCCGTAACAAATAGCAGAATGCAACGAGTAATTCAATCCATTCATCTAGGAGATCACCCCC
Organism: Flaveria sonorensis; assembly: GCA_025506505.1. Classification (NCBI taxonomy): domain Eukaryota; kingdom Viridiplantae; phylum Streptophyta; class Magnoliopsida; order Asterales; family Asteraceae; genus Flaveria; species Flaveria sonorensis. Next base: position 8,318,338 of record CM046423.1, read on the forward strand.
TGTTTTACAAAAGCTTGATTCAAATTCAATTTCACTTATTCACCATGCAGAAATAAAAACAATTTTTGTGGGGATGGCCAATAAAACTTTAGTTTCGTAAATTTGGACCTATATAGTCAAAAGTAAACTAGAGTTCCATTCATCTAGGTTGTTGCACCTGAGGTAGACGCAAGGCAAAGGTCTTCGAAAGCACACTGCAAATTGTCGAGGCAATATATTTTGGGCATTTCAGATAATATCAACCTGTGAAATCCGTCTAACATCATAGGTCTGTGGAGCATAAACAGATTTGTTAGCACCTGTTGAAGAATATATTCAGCCGTATAAGAAAGAAATAGAAATCCACATGCATAAACATAGAAGACATACAGACATACATACTCAGTAAAATCTTACTCATAATAGAACTATTAGGGTATGGTGGGGACAAACCTCTCCTCTATCTAAGAGGGTAAGGAGACTACGGCATAACCATATACAAATGAAAATAACACAGTCAAATCATCATATTGAACAATCTTATGGACCCTACTTACTGAATGCAAACATGCTCCTATACGGCTAAACCACACTAGGTGAAGTTTGAGTGTAGGCTCACTGGTTCCTATAAGACCGAGGTAGCAAAGCGGCGGATCATTCAAGAACATATCAAAACTGGTTACTTTTGGTATGGGTCAGTGTCACTAAATGCCAACTTCTGTTATAAAAAATTAGTATAGATTACAATATGAATAAATAATTTTAATGATACTATATTTTTGGATCAAATAATTCAGAAAGCTTTACGTGATGAAAACATACTATGTGAGACTTTCAACCCATTTGACCCATTTCCTTTAAGGCTAAGGCATTGTGTTTGTCAACAAGCTTTATTATTATTTTTGCGGTTGACATCTATCGTTTTCAAATAAGAGATCCTCTTCCACTTAGGGGGGAGGTGGCGCCCACGCCGTGAGGCGCTGCCGGCCTGGGCGTGCCCCCCCCCCCCCCCCCCCCCCCCAAACACGTCGCCGGTCACCATTTCACGCCGCAAGGCGTTATCTCCCGGCGAGTTCTCGCCGTGACTTGGCTTCCAAAATCTAACCGTTGGAGGTCAACACCCCCAACCCCCACCCCAAAGCGGCTAGTTTTGCATGGTGTGGCAAGAGTGTCCCCTTCAAATATGGGTGTGTGATGTAGTGTGACATGTTTCATGGTGTGGTGGGGGTTCATGGCATGAGTGTGCCCTCCACCCTTAGAAGAACCAATTTCGCTGTAGTAATCAGATCAGGTACTCCTCCCTGTAAAAGCACAAAAAAAAGAAAGAAATACTTTTTTTAGTGGAGAACTTACAATTCAGGACTCCCAAAACAAAATAAACAAACTGCACATCATGTTAATTTTCTTGTTTCCTTGTGACTTACCTCTGAAGCGTATCAAACATAGCAGCTGGACGGCAAACCAGCAAGCATTCTCCTCCAAATGAAAAGAATAGATACGACTCCCCAGCATCAGGAAAGGGACCATCGATTTAGCTCACATATGATAAGAAGATGACTTTGTATCAAGTACTCAGAAACTAAAATGGCAACTTTAATTCACTCTGAATATGCTCAAGTGATAGTGAAAATGAAACCATATATGGTTTGAGTCCTAAGTATTATACCATAACTTTAAGCACTGGATCATTACAGCTTTATAATATATAGATAAACTATTATCACTCAAAGGTCCCCTGAAGGTTTATACACATTTGCACACGAAAGAAAGATACACACCAAAATCACAAGATATAATAATAATAATGTACAACTTTGAGACCTTGCAATCATATTTTACGATAAAGAAAGGCAATAAAAGCACACACACACAATAATAATAAGTGATTTAACAGGGTCATCTGCCTTTGCAGGAACCTGAAAAGACGGGCACGAGTGTTAAACAAGATGACATCGCACTTGTTTGTTCTACGGCTTGGTGTTGACTTATTACTATAACTTTCATGTTTTCGTCTTGCATATTTTCAACGTTTCATTTCTGCAACAAAACAGACCAAATGTCAATGTAACTGATCATCAGCATGGGCACTTAAGCTCAAATTATCATATTTAACTAGCTAAACAAAATGATAAAGACTACCTCTTGTAGAGTGTTTATCAATCCTATCCGTTATTCCCTCAACATTTTTCCACTCATCATCATTATTACCCGTCTCTTTTCTACCATCATTTCCCACATCACTTTCACTAGCAGTCTCCCATTCAGAATCATCGGTCCCTTGCCCATAAACATCACCAACATCAGCCTCACAATCAATTCCTCCATGTTTAATAGCAGCTTCCCTAAACAACCAAGCAGCACGCATCTGTTTTTTAACCAATCGTTCTGCATAGTCAGGCACTTTGTTCTGCCTAGAAGACAGGTCAGGATCTGTTGATTGAGAACACTCGTTTATAAACAAAATAGCATCCAATAAGCTTTCTTTGGCCAAGCCCAACATATCATAAGCCTGTGCTCTTCTCCATAAGCTCTTAGCGTGTCGATTAACTGGATTGTGAAGACAGAGTGCATGTGTAGCATCACTTATAGCACTTAATGGTTGTTGCAATAATAAATAACATTGGGCACGATTGCTGTATAACACGACTCTTTCTTTTTTAGATCTTACTGGACATAATGCGAGTGCCTCTGAGTACTTTGATGCTGCTCCAGAGATATTTCCTGATGAAAATAAGGAATTACCTTCTAGTTTTACTACCAATGCTGCAGCTTGTTTGATATGGAGATCCTCTTTTGGCGTACTTTTTTCCCATTTGAATCGCTCTCTTGAATGTAATATTTCTTCAACATCTTCTTTTATCCGGTTACTGATTGAATGGCGACCTGTTGCATGTGATTGAATACATTCTTGAAGAACATTGAGAATGGAATCACCAAGCTTTTTGTGATCCCCAAGAGTTGATATCTCTGCTAGGTCCAGAAGTGCATGTGCTGCCTTTTCTATAACCTAATTTAACATTTTACACTTTGCATAAGCATATTTATCATGAGCTATAGATCAAATGTTAGCAGAATCATATTTACTCCAATTTGGTACAGGGAAAGGTTAAAAATAATAATTTACGTATCGAAACAATAGATATGCCGCCAACCTCTATTTTATGGTCAACCAAATTGATAACGAAAGAATCTAGTGTTTTGAACAAAAATAAAACTTATTCAAGGAACATTTTTCAGAGTATTAGATATTACCTTATGGAAGGTATTAGGATCTTGAAGCAACCATAGAAGACAATCAATAGCCATATATTGCCAATCATCTGATGAACGTGCAATATTACATAATGCCTCAATAACACTAGGGCAGCTGCTAACAGGTCCTCAAACAAACTTATAAGCCGATACCCGCAGGTGAATTTTCATTAACAAGTCCTCCCCACATACCAGGAAGTTTTACAAGAAATTCCGGGTTGCATATTGTAGAAATAAACTCAGGCTTGAATGCAAAACAGTTTATAAGTTGAAGAGACCAACACTGTAACTGACTAGCCCATTCCTCAGCTTTCCTTGACTCCATCTCTACACCACCCATTCCGCGTGTCAGAAGATCACAGTGGTAACTAAGTCTTCTGTCAGCATACTGATAAAAATGAGAATAAACAATTTCAAGGGAACTCATTGCTAACTGAATACAAAGTTCAAGAATCTCCCCATGACTTGCTACAGCAGGGAATGTGCTTGCGTATGTAGCCAAGTGTCCTAAAGCCCTTACAGCAACTCTTTGTTCAACCCAAGTCAACCTACCCCTTAGAAGTTCAACCAACGGTGGGATTACACCAGCATTAACTGCAGTTTCAGCAAAATCTTCCATGTTCATGGTGTAGGATCCAATTATATGAGCTGCATAATAAGGTATGTAGATATTTTGATCATGAGCTAGCCAGCGGCGGTTCTTTAAGCCCTTCCAAATAAGTGCAGCCATGCATTCAAATATACCTAACTCAATGAACTCTGGATCATTAGGATGCGACATAGCTGTGTTCCAAAGGCCACTTATTGGGAGAACTTGACCATCGTCATCTTGTGAAGGAAGCTCTCTGAAAAACTTCATGATGCTATTTCTTCGTTTGTTCGGGTTCCCTTCTTTCATAACACAAAAGAAACATCCAGGATATGGGCAGTCAGGGATCAGCTTGTCCATGCTCACAGATTTAATTTCTCAGAGTCTAAAACAATGGAGCCAAGAAATTATAAACCTCCACACGCACGCTGCATTACAAAAAGGTTAGAAAACACCAGTTAAAACTAACAGATCTGTGGTAACATAATTGATGATTGTAGACACTTAAGAAGCTCACATAGATTATACCTAGAACACATCTTCTTCAACATGATTGATGATAGAGCAAATCGAGTCTTATAACTTATCAAGACTTAATGATCAAAGTTAAAGAGCTATAGCATTCAATCACTTCCACGACAAACAGCAAATACAATGAAACCATATGCATGAGCTATTAAAATTGTTCCAGTTACTTATAGCAAAGTAAACACACACACCACCTAAGCCTTTCAAATAAGATCAGCTTCCTAATCAAGCATAACAAGACACATTCACACATCTATATAGTTTCAGTTCTAAATAACAAGCAAACTACGTTCTAAACTTCAAAATTGAATACAACGTCAAGAAATAACTAACCTTCAAAATAAATTTTCCCGAAACAATATCTAAATCAAAGTTATCAATTATAACAAAAACCTATTCCGAATCCAGAAGAACAATTAACATCCTTAAACCTAAAACAGCATTTTAAATCGCCTAAATAAAAATCAACAACTATCAACTCCAATCAAAACTTAACCTACTGCAAATAAAAACTCCAAAACATCATAAAACTGCTACTTCGTGATGAGCAAAGTATGACATAACATAATTTTCAAAAGCAAAGGCTCACACACCTTAAATTCTACACCAACCTCACACACAGTACACATTGATACCGCAGGCATAAGGCGGTTCGGTCAAAGTATACATAATTGAATTAACTTCCATTGAAGAAGCAATAATTGAGTGCGAAATGTTAGCAAGTGCTGAAAAGAAGAAATTGAAGAGGATATCATTACCGTAACAGCAATAATATCATCAGCAGGTGTTTAAGGCATCAACTGAATCTCAGTATCTCACAGTGACGAGAGTTTTGTAATTCACTGAGAACGGAGGTTTTGATTTGGGGAATTGCAGTGTTCAGACAAGCGATGGGTTTTTGACTACTTTTTTCCCTGATTCGCGAAGGGTTATTTCAAAATGACAACAAGCGAAAATTAAAAAATAAATAGAAGTACTTGTAAATCTCACTCGTGTCAAATATATTATTATTTAATGAAAAGAGTGAGATGAGATTGAGTTTTGGGCTGTTCACGGGTCGAATCGAATAGAATGGATCTTTGTTAGTGTTTGGATTGTTTATAAGCCAAGCCGATCAAATCAGTTACAACCGAGGTAAAATTGGAACGGGCATTCCGAACGATAATTTTTGAGAGACCGGCGAGTGATTTGACAACCATACTATCTAGTGTGTTATCCGGTTTAAAATTTGTGCAGAGAGATATTGACAATGTTAGGTCTCATGTGTTTATATCTAAAAAAACAGCCAGATTTTATAGCATAAAAATTTCAATGAATTGCAATCTTGTGGCCTATGAGGAGGTTGAGGCCATAGTCGATAAGGCATCTCAGCCATAGTTCAGGACGTTAATAAGTAGTTAGCAATGACTGTGTAAGACGTATTCATTCTCAATAACATTTTTCGTATTCGTTTCTTTGTTTCTTGGTACATGTTCATCACTTGGTATCAGAGCTTCAAGGAGAATGAAGCTCATCGTTGTAAATCGGAGGTTTGGATCCACGATTTGAAAGAACTTACAAACGGAGATCGAAAATGGTAGAACCAAATGCGGTTGTAGTGAGGGATAACTACACAACGATTCCACTTTAATGCCGATTCTCACTGCGACAAATTACACCATATGGGTTGTGAAATTGAAGGCAATCTTCAATGTTCATGGCCTGTGGGAAATAATTAAACCAGGAACTGATGCGGTTGTCGACGCCAGAAAGAACAATGTGCGATTGCGTACCTGTTTCAGGCAATGCTTGAGGAGATGGTGTTATAGGTGGCGAATCTTTCAACAGCGAAAGATATTTGGAATTCGTTAAAAACTAGATTCGTTGGGGCGGATAGCGTAAGGAAAGCAAGATTGCAGACGTTGAGAACTGAATTTCAAAACCTTAAGATGAAAGATAGAAAAGGCATTGATGAATTCACAGGAAGGTTAAGTGCGATATCATCAAAGGCATCAGAATTGGGTGAGTCGTACAAGGAGTCGGTTCTTGTAAAAAAATTTCTAGATGCTATGCTTGAGAGGTTCATCCGGATTGTCGCGTCAATAGAACAATTTGCAGATCATGAAGCGATGTTGCTTCCAGAAGCGATAGGTAGGTTGAAAGCATTTGAAGAGAGGACGGGGAATGAAGGAGAGAAAGGCCTCTGAAAAGGAAGATCAACTTCTGATGACCTATTCAGAATGGCAGTCTCGAAAGAAAGGTTCGGAAGGGAGGAACAAGAAGTGGAGTAAGAACAAAGAAGGGTCAAATGACAAGAAGATACTAAGCCAAAAGGGAGAGGCTGAGATCAGTCGAGATCAGTCAAAGGCAAACAAGTTCAAGAAAGACAAATCAAAGATCAAGTGTTTCAAGTGTGAGAAATACGGCCATTATGCCTCGGAATGTGGATCAGCAAAAACACAAGAAGATTCTGAAGCAAATTTGACTCAGGCGGAGGTAGAGGTGCCTACTTTACTGATGACTACTCACATAGAGCTCAAGAAGGAATGGGTGTTCTTGAACGAGTAAAAGGTAGTTCCATATCATTTGACATGGATTAGGCAAGTTCCAGTGAAGGTGCATACTGGTATCTTGATAATGGGGCATCCAATCATATGTCTAGGGATGTTTCAATCTTCTCTCAATTAGATAGAAAGGTGGGTGGAAGAGTTAGATTTGGGGATAACTCTAGTGTTGAAATAGAAGGTAGAGGATCAATGATCCTAGAAGGCAAGGGAGACGAACACAGACTTCTGACTGATGTCTATTTCATTCCCCATCTAAAGAGCAACATTCTAAGCCTTGGGCAAGCTACCAAAGGAGGGTGTGTGATGCAGATGAAAGAAGAGTTTTTGTGGTTGTTTGAGAAAAATGGTCGACTGCTTATGAAAGTGGCAAGATCCCCAAATAGGTTGTACAAGATAAGGTTGAATGTAGGTACACCTGTGTTTTCAAGCAGAGCTTCTTAGTCTACCATGGTTGTGGCATGGTAGGTTGGGTCATATGAAATTTGATTCTTTGAAGGCCATGGCAAGTAAGCAGATGGTGAAAGGAGTTCCTATGATCAGTCAACCCACAAAGATCTGTAAGGCATGCTTAGCAGGAAAGCATTCCAGGTAGTCATTTCCCTAAAGTGTTGCATATAGATCACAGACTCCCTTGCAATTGGTGTCAATGGATTTGTGTGGACCAATTACACCAACGACACAGGGAGGTAACAAGTATTACATGTTGTTGGTGGATGACCACTCAAGGTTTATGTGGGTGTATATGCTTAACAGCAAAGATCAGGCACTAGAAACATTCAAAAAGTTCAAAGTGAAAGTGGAAAATAAAGTGAATGTCAAAATAAAGACTTTGAGATCTGATAGAGGGGGGGGGAGTTTACTTCTCAGGAATTCAATCATATTTGTGAGATGAATGGGATAAGTAGACAGTTGATAGCCTCTTATTCTTCTGAACAGAATAGGATAGTAGAAAAGAGAAACAGATCAATCTTGAATATGACAAGGAGTATCATGAAAGCTATGGATATGCCACAGTGGCTATGGGCAGAGGGAGTAAGGCACTCGGTATACATACTAAATAGGGTGCAAACTAGAGCCTTAAAAGATTGCACACCTTATGAGGCATGAAAGAAAGAAAGCCAGATTTGCAGCATCTAAGAATCTTTGGGTGTGTTGGTCATGTTAAGACTGTGACACACACTTTAAAGAAGTTGGATAATAGGAGTGTTCCTATGGTATATTTGGGAGTTGAAGCAGGAACTAACACACATAGAATGTATGATGTTGTTAGAAACAAGATTGTTATTAGTAAAGATGTGTGTTTTGAAGAAAGTAGAAAGTGGAACTAGAAAGATTTCTCAAAAGAACCTTCGGAAGAAACCAGAGTAGCTTCGGAAGAAACCAGAGTAGCTTCGAAATAAACCAGAATGGCTTCGGAAGAAAACAGAGTGGCTTCAGAAGAAAACTGTGTGGCTTCGGAAGAAAGTTCGGAAGAGTTTTCTGTACAAGTTAATGAGAACCACCAGAGTCCATTGTGTCAAAAAGGACATGTTGGGTCATTATCAACAAGTCAGGGTGAAAATTTAGATTCCATCACTCAAGAGGGTTGCAATGTTAGAGATGAAGCAACTGGGTTGAGAAGGTCAGCAAGAGTATCTACTTTGCCTACTAGACTATCTGATTATGTGCTTGATAGTAGAGTTTCTCGTAACATTCAAAGACAAGAAGAGGAAGAGATAGTTGAATTGTTGTTAACAAAATATGAGGAACCAAAGTCATATTTAGAAGCAAGTGCAAGTTCATAATGGAGAGCTGCTATGAATGAAGAGATAAGTGCAACAGAAAGAAATAAGACTTGGTTTCTGATAGATCCTCCTTTGAAGTGTAATCCAATTGGTTTAAAGTTGGTGTTCAAGTTAAAAAGGGATGCAGCTGGTAAAGTAATGAAGCATAAGGCTAGGTTGGTTGCAAAGGGGTATGTGCAACAAGAGGGAGTTGATTTCGAAGAAGCCTTTGCACCAGTAGCAAGAATAGAAACAAATAGATTGATATTGGCATTATCAGCAAAGATGAGATGGAAAGTGTTTTATTTGGATGTTAAGGCAACTTTCTTACATGGCACTTTGAAACAGAATGTATATGTAAAGCAGCCTGAAGGATATATGAAAAAAGGATGTGAACACAAAGTCTACAAGTTATCAAAGGCTCTGTATGGGCTAAGGCAAGCACCAAGAGCTTGGAATTTGAAACTTAATAAAGTGTTAATTGAGTTGGGTTTTAAAAGGTGTCAACATGAACAAGCAGGGTATGTAAAACACACAGCTGAGTTAGTGTTGATTTTGGGAGTATATGTGGATGATTTGTTAGTAACTAGGAGTAGTTCAAAGGAGATAGACAAGTTTAAGTAGAAAATGTAGGCCAAATTTGATATGACTGATTTGGGATTGTTGTTCTATTATCTTAGAATCGAGGTTGAGCAAACTAAAGAAGGAATTCAGATTAAACAAGCTGGGTATGCAACTAAGCTTGTAAAGTTAGCAGGTTTGGAAGAGTGTAATGAGACAAAGATTTCTATGGAACCTGGTTTGAAGTTGTTTAAAGATGAAGGAGGTGAAAGTATCCAACTCTTTATAGGAGGTTGGTGGGATCTTTGAGGTATTTGACTCAAACTAGACCGGATATAGCTTTTACAGTGGGCTATGTGAGTAGGTTTATGCAAAATCCTAAAGAAGCTGATTTAAAGGCGGTTAAACACCTGATTAGATATGTGAAAGGATCAGTGTAGTATGGGATCAAGTATAAGTGTAATGAAGGTGGAGGTTTGGTGATAGTAATCACATAATAGATAGTGAGGATGGAAGAAGTACCTCTGGACATGTCTTTTTTATAATGATTCGATTGTATCATGGCATTCACAGAAGCAATCAACTGTTGCTTTGTCAAGTTGTGAAGCTGAGTTCATGGCTGCAACTTCTGCAGCATGTCAAGCTGTTTGGTTGAATGGCTTACTTGAGGAGTTAACTAACAGGAAGCAAAGTAAGATGGTGTTGCTGGTTGATAGTAAGTCAGCTATTGCATTAATGAAAAACCTATTTTTCATGAAAGGTCTAAGCATATAAACACTCGGTTTTATTTTATAAGAGAATGTATTGAAAGGGGTCAAATTCAAGTTGACTTTGTTAGTGGTGATATGCAGAGAGCAGATGTGTTAACGAAGTCATTACCAAGAGTAAAGTTCATTGAGATGAGATTGTTGTTGGGAGTTGAGAGTCTTGGTTGAGATTCTTGGAATTAGAGGGGGAGTGTTAGTTTTGGTGTTAGTTTTGTAATTCCAAGAAGTTAAACGCTGCTTTTGTATTTCTTTTAAATTGTTTGTTCAGGACGTTAATAAGTAGTTAGCAATAACTGTGTAAGACGTATTCATTCTCAATAACATTTTTCATATTCGTTTCTTTTTTCTTGGTACCTGTTCATCATATAAAACTATAAATATAATTGTATATTTGTGTGTATATAAATATAATTATATATGCACATAGATAATTTAAGTTAAGCGGACATTTGCTCGTGTTTGACTGGTTTACAAACTGAACCAATACGATTGGCTTGTTTACAATTGTAAAATTAAGCAAACACGTTCCGAGCATTTTCCATAAATATGAACATTCAAGCGCAATGTACAAGTCTTCAATGTATGCTTACGTTAGTGTAACACCCTAACACTTAAGACCTTTAGTTGATACTAAGTAGAAGATGGTCTAACTTTCTGTTTTTAGGTTTAACTTAACTGGTATTTGCTCCCGTGCGTTGTTGCGGGGTTTTCTCGTAACGTTGTGAAAATAATATTATATTTTTACAAAAAAACCATAAATCATAAGAATTAATAAAACAAAAATATAAATGTGTATAAGATTTAGCTATTGTTGTAACACGAATTTAAATATTAATAATATTACGATAACAATCAATTTGTAAAGTTGTTATATAATCAAATAAGTATTTTAATTGGTTGTTAAACATTATAAAAATACTAATATAGGGTTTTATTCTAATATTTAAACACTTAAATTTGAATTTCAAAATATTATCTTTAAATAAATGTTAATGATTTTTATATTTTATATTCTACTAAATTTTAAAAAAATAAAATTAGAATAGTTTACTTAGTTACTTTTACGTTTGAAAAAAAAGATGGCAAATACGCTCCTTGGAACTCCCCCCCTCCAACGTTTCTTTTGTTTTTATCAATTTTCATCATTCAGCTTTATCTCTCTTATAACACTCAAACACCATTCATTCATTTTAAAACAACTACACTCACTCATATCTTTCTCTTCCGGCTTATAGTAACCATTATTTTTTTTAATTGTTTACAAATGTTGTTGTTATATAGTTTTATGTATTGAAAAATCTATCTATACTAATAAAAAAAGGTTTTGTAAGACACTTGTTATAATTCTAGAGCCCCTAGATTTTATTTTTCCGCTTCTCTCTCCTAATAAATATCGCATTAACTACAAATGATTTTATTTAATACTTTTCATATTAAAAATATTTTTTATTAAATTAAAAAAGATCTTTTTGCAAATACAATTTGTAAATAAATAATTTTTTTATAAAATAAGAAATGTTTTAAAAAAATTATCAAAATTTTAAAAACACAATATATTTTAAAACATGTGGCTTTTAAAAAATAAAATTATTATGAAACAAAACTAATAATAAAGAAATTATCAAAAATGACAAAAATAAAATTATTATGAAACAAAATTAATAATAAAGAAATTATAAAAAATGACACTTTTTAAAAAATGGTTTGGTTTGAAACAATTTATTTAAGAACAAACTTTTCTTGAGAAAAACAAAAAAAATTAAACAAAAGTTTAAAAAATTATATCGTCCTTTTATCACTCGTACGTAATGTCAATCATATCTTATATCAAAAGACCGTTTTAATTCATTAATTTTTATTAATAACTATTTAATATTTTGTTAATTCAACCCGTGTAATACACGGGATACTAACCTAGTATTAATATAGTTCAATGTTGTATTAAATAAATATATTATTTAAATTTTGGAGTTAAATAAATGGCATAGGAAAGTACAACTAAATAAATAAAAACAAATATGTATTTGGATATCAAATTTTATAATTAACCATTTATAATAGTCCTTTAAAGTTTCAAATTTATCTTAAAAAACTCAAATCTGAAATCACTCTACATATCTTGATTCATACTCCCCCAAAATCATTTCCTCCTTTGTAAATAGATTGTCTCTCAGATCTCAAACTACTCTCTCAATCGTTCCACCACCACCCAACACCACCTTGCCTGCAACAAACGTCGGCGACACCAACACACCCTCACGGCGACCAAAGACAGATCCCTCACTTCCGTTGGTGATATTGGTGTCACCGTGAGGGGAGAATGCGTTCTTCAACGGAGAACGCGACAAAGGTGAGGGCCGCTGCCATAGCTCCGACGTCGGTGGCGGCGGCGGCTTTAGCAATCCGCAGCACGACAACTACCGCAACCATCACACCACCACAACTACATGTTCATTCTAACCCTCCTCCATCACGATGACCGAAAGATAGACCCGTGGCCGCTGCCATAGCTCCGGCAGTGACGACTTCATCGAGCCGGAAACAGTTACCAATCTCAATCATTGCATTATCAGCTTGTAATTACAGTATCATCACTTGTACATTGTGCTTTTGAGACTTGAGCTTTCGAAAGTTGTACATTGTGCTTTGCCTTTGGTACGGTGGCACTGTAGCCACCGACCAAAGAGAATAATATGTATTATAATTACTCAAATAATAGTGTTTTATCTCAACATGTTTGCCACAATTTATTATAAATATTTTGACCCCATTAGATAAATATTTGAAACTTTTGGCATGATCTGTTTGTATCAAAATCATCATCCTTAGGAAAAATATCCGGTAACAATCAAGAACTCGACGAACATGTACAAACCATTTTAAATTATTTAAACAACCAACAAGTTGAATAGCTTTGGGTTAACTATACTTCCAAAAGTAATTGTAGCCTTCATGACCCATCTCGGTTGTTTCAATAACAAAACCCATATATCAGACGTCTAAAACCTCATTAACCTGCATCCAAGACTTGATCACCGCATCTCAATCATGTGAACAACTAGCAGGTTTATGGTTTTGCTTATACCTAAGCCACCAAAAATTCAAATCAAGATAAGTACGATTTGTGTATAATAATATCAATAACATCAAACTTATGTAACACGTTCAAATAAACAAATACAAATAATTAAGTATTCAAGACGAGTCATCCACCCGTTATTATCATACAATGGCTTCAACCTTCTGATTATTCCATAATGTACACCTATTACAACCTTACAAAGTTCATGATAATCCGCTTCAAATGTTAGTAATTTCATTGATCAACTTATGAAATCATTCAATAAAAAAAAAGCATATGTCAAAAGTCAAAACATACTTAATTCCATTAGTCTAATTTAAAGATTTTAAACCACAAGACTAATCATCTGAAATCACTACACTGTCAAACGGTACCATTGTGATCTAGTTGGCCTTTTTTAAAATGCTAACTCATTAATGTGTATTTTTCTCTTTGTTATGAATCATATGCAAAAAAAATTTAAAAATAGGTGAAATTTAAAGTTATTGTTGACATGGAGGGTTTATCTTGAAAGAGTTGGGTTATAAGAGTACCCGCCATTGTGGCCAGCGGGTTCTGCAGTGGTTTCAGGAGGTTGCTTCGTGTTCCGTACTACCCGCCATCGTGGCCGGCGGGTTCTGAGTACCCGCCATTGTGGCCGGCGGGTTCTGACAAGGTCAACCCGCCATTGTGGAGGGCGGGTTCTGGCTCTTTCATTTTCACCCGCACAAATCACCAACTTGAATACCATCCGCCACAAATCACTCTTATATATTAGGTTTCTAATCTTCTTAGTTTTTTCATCCAAATCTTCCTTCTCATTTACAAAAAATATATTTCTCAATTGAGTTCATTATAAAACATAACTTTCAGTATGTCTCTACCTTATTTTCTACAATTGTATTGGGGTGGTGATGTTTCTTTTATGAATGGAAATATTATGTGCGATGCTTCAACCTGAAGTACCACTGTTGTTCTTTACCAGAGAATGCCATACGTATCATTTGTTGATTTCATTTACGGTCATCTTCAAGTTGAAAGAGAGCATTATAATTTGAAATTCAAATTATTTTACACGTATGGTGTGTTTTCTTAAACTTCTGAAATTTTTAACGATGCAAGTCTTGAGATATTGTATCATTTGGCAGATAACATTGAAAATTCCTTTGGAAATATTCATGTTATTTTTCAGCGAATACCATCCGTCCAACAATCTAATTATATGGATCCACTACGGGAATTTTCTGTATCAAAGGCACCTGAACAAACAATTATAACCTATCAGGGCAATGTAACTTCAAATGACCATCAAGCCGGTCCGTCATGCAACTTCAGCAGGAATATTTTACAACTCAGCAATCAAATGTTGATGTGAATGACGATGAAAACGGAGGGTTTGATAACTCGGATGATGAATATCGCATGAAAATGAAATGGAGTTGGTGATTTGTGCAGTTGAAAATAAAAGGTGATTAAATGTGGCAGGTGGTAAAGTTGGTGATTTGTGCGGTTGAGTAAGAACTCGCCCTCCACAATGGCGGGTTGTACCCACCTTGTCAGAACCCGCCGGCCACAATGGCGGGTACTCAGAACCCGCCGGCCACGATGGCTGGTAGTACAGAACACGAAGCAACCTCCTGTAACCACTGCAGAACCCGCTGGCCACAATGGCGGGTACCCTTATTACCCAATTCTTTCAAGATAAACCTTTCATTTCAACAATAACTTTAAATTTCACCTATTTTTAAAAACAAAATCATCATATGCCCATTTAGATACGACAGGATTTATATGCATGTTAGATACAATATCAGTCCATTTGATCATTGAAAAATGCACGAACTTATAATTATGCAAGTAGGGTGAGGCATTGTGTGCAACAAATGCTCTTGTGTAAATCATAATTTGTCAAATTATAAAAACTTATGCAACAGAAACAAAGTGAACATCATGTGTCATTGCACCCGGTGTTCAATAAGTTTCTACGAATTACATCAAAATACATCGACTGACACGTTAATACAATATTCCTAGAAAATAAGTTCAACCTATAATTTCCAAACATTAATGGATCCAAGAAAATCTTTAATAGATCAATAATCTTATAGGAATACAAGTAATGTAACATCTGCAGGGTAAGGACTGACATGACCATGTCCAGCGCCCACATCGCCATGTTAGTAGGTATGTGTAGGTCTGCGTGGGGGCTTACATGGCCATGTGTAAAGCCCACATGGTGTAAGTATTTGCAGCACCATCTGACAACAATTTAACAAGGTTTTCTTGACTTGTTCGACCATTTAGTTTTCATGTTTTTATTTGACTCGTATAAGTATACCATATCATCCACATTTTATTTGACCATAATATGCAAACTAAGTCCTTTACAACTTGTCATAATATATTAAAACATTATAATTGAATCATAAACTCTTTGCTTATCATTAAACCTTGATGAAACTAAGGTATAAACAACTCATGATACCTTAGCAACTCAAACCAACACTATGGATTAAGAGTTACAACATTAATTTGACATCTTGGAGATCTTCTCTTTACATGATCTAACATAGTAACCTTCAATAATAAGATCTTATTTTCTCGACAAAAGGATACTTCGATATTTGAATGTTCACAATTCATATTAGCTCAACACATGAAATTAAATTACAACTCATGTAATGTGTTATTCTTATAAAACCACTAAGCATCAATTACTTAAACGTTCATTAGGTCATACTCTTGGTACATATAAGAATAATCATCCTTAAACGTTTAAAGTATGAAAACTTATAACCATACTTACAAATTTGGGCAAGTTACCACTATATCTTAACTCCGGTGTAAGCTAAACATACATCAGGAGGCATAAACTCATGCACATGAACATTCCACAATAACATATACCAATAAGCATAACCCCTAATGTAATAGTACCAATGCAGTTCTTGGTACTTAAATAGAGGATCACTCACCTTGACGTGTAGAAGCATCGTTACCTTGCCACTCGTTTAACCCTTTGGCCTCCCAGCTTTCGTAGACCTTGATTGCCAACAAGTGGACTTCTAATTGTTTAAAAATACATAGTGTGGATGTTCATTTCATCTCAATCGTCATTATTCATACATGATTGCATTCATTCAAATAAACACATTTCCATCATAGTTTATTATCTAATATTATACCCATTTGACCCATAATCAAACGGGGTGCTCAAAATCGGATATCCGAAAATTTTAGATAATAGATTTCACTACCCGAATCCGAATCCGAAATTTTGGATTCAAATTCGAATATCCGAATTAAAAAAAATATATGTATTTTTAATGATTTTTATAGAATATAAGATTTTTTATTAAAAAACTTTCGGATATCCGAAGTATTTATGAAAATATCCAAAGTACCCGAAAATATCCAAAATTTTTAATTAATATTTATTATTTAATGATTTTTATAAAAATATTTCGGATAATTTGGATATCCAAATATCCAAAAATCCTCAAAAACACTATCCGAATCCAGATTTCGAATTTCCAAACTTCAAATATCTGAAATTTTGGATATTTCGGATTCAGTTTCGGATACGGATATATTTGAACACCCAAACATATGGTCCATGATATCTTTAGATCTAGTTACCATATCTATCCATGGGGTCATGCTATATAAAAGTCTTAGATGTCAATTAAGAGATCAAACAAAGAACACGGGTAGATGGTTCCAACAATGAGGTTGATGATTCCAACAACAAGATCATATCGATCTCCTAATCATACATGAACGCCAAATCATGATTTAACTACTATATTTATACTATCACAAGTATATGATCATAGAACCCTTATGAATAATAATTCACTTTTACTAGCATTATAAATACAATTTTGATATAATTAAGAAGTCCTTGATCACGTTTTAAGAACTTCTCACCTTTTCTTATTGACCTGGGCATCTCATTAAACACCTTGTGGGCACGTATGAAAGTTCATCTTTTTATATTTGTTTAATCACCACGCAAGCAATTAACATCATTCAAAATAATACAATTCAGATAATACATCATTACCATGTGATTTTTACCACCTTTTGGGGTAGGGTTCGGACCCCATGTTATTTTAAATAATGAATTCATCTACAATTCCCCAAGCAACAATATTAAACATGATTAACATGCTTTTGTGCACCCACAATCATTTTTAACTAATAAACCACTAGTATTTCAGCTTAATTCTAGATTTAAGCAAGAACTTACCACTTGACACGAACACGATCAAATGGTTAGAACACAAACATACCTTGGTCCACTTCCATTAGAAATCCCTTGTTTTGGCTTCCATCATCTCTTATTTGATCAAGCATTAGCCAAAACCCCAAGATTAAGCATCAATTTAGGGTGTGTAATTGAGTCGTATCACACATTACATAAATAATTTCTAGATCGGGGTAACTTTGTAGAATAATAATCAAGTTCTAAAAGTATTCCAATTATGTTACTTAAGTGTAAAAAATATTTTAATTAAGTCATTCAGCTTTTATGTTTATTTGAATTATAGGTTTTAACATGTTTTTTATCATGTTTTTCTTTTTGTTTTAATTATAATTTTTTTTTCTTTTTTTGATGCTAATGTGAGGTGGTGATATGAATTTTAGGTATTTTTTTAAATACAATATAATTAACATATTTCTTTAACGTTTTTCTAATATAATTACATATATTAAAAATCTCGACCCTCATATCTTTTTCTTCATTTCTTTCTTGACACTAAAAAAATCCAATGATGACTCAATTTATTGATTTAATTTGGGTAGATATGTAAGAGCGATTTAATTGAAATACTTTAAAATTTTAATACGTATTATATGACATTTTTTCTTTCTACTACCAACACATTGACCACTCCCTCTTTTTGTATAGGATTTTCATAAGTTATTCTATTTTAAACAATCTGCCCTTCAACTTAGATGATTTTATTGATTGCTATAAAGTTTACATCCTTAACATTTTTAATTGTATGGTTAGTCCCAAACTCCCATTTAAAGATTATGAACATGATACCCTTTATTATAGTTGTTCTTTAAGAGTAAATGACTAACTATTAGTTAATCAAACATCATACCATTTTATCTGGTTTTTTTTAATTCAAGACTTGTAATAATCATTATAATATAAGCTCCAAAAGCAGAATGTGACTACAATAAATTTTAATGCACGAAACCTCTTTTAAAAAGGTTATTTATGATATTCCTCGAATACCATTCTCTTAAATACAACTCGTTTTTTATCCAATATATATTTATAAAAATTCATCATAATCCTTATGAGAATCAAGATGTTACAGCTAGCACTAATGTCATCGTGTTATTTTTCTTTTAAATATTTTTGTAACTTTTTAATGAACCACAACTTGTAGGGGTTTGACTTAAAAGCACCGCAATGCAAGGGATTTTATATTTTGTTTTTTGGTTATTCCACTTTATAATGTATCAACGCTACATTATGTTTGGATATCAAACGCATAACCTGCTAACGAATTACGCATGCGCGCTAGATCACCTCCCCTCCGCTTACTTTAGCATATTAAAAATGTATAAAATTTAAGAGCCACAACGAGTAAAGATTTGATTTACCGCACCGCAACGCGCAAGTTTTTGCAATGTTTAACATTTTTTATTCGTTTCTTGAACGAACATCACTATGCGTACGTTTTAACGATGTCTAAAACGTCTCCTAAACCGCTAATGAATAACGCATACGTGTAAAGATTTTCTTTAACACACCACAGTGCGAGTGTTTTGTTACAACGTTTTGTCTTTTGTTCGTTGTGTTTTTTAAAGTACCATCTCTCAATGGACGTTTCGATATTTAAAACGGAGTTTAACCTGCTACGTCGTTGTACGCATACGTGTCACATCTTGTGGACACAAATACTAGTTATTTATAAATAATACCAAATAATGCAAGATACTAAAAAAGTATTTACACTAACTTGTTTCGATATGAACGTGGCAAACCAGCAATAAGTCAACAACTAACGTATCAATATAATAGCAAACGCTAATGTTTTCATCCAAAGACAACATTTGTAGTTTAAGGTTGTGCTTAATCACACGGCTTGACGTGGTCGTTTGACATCGATTTTCAACTGTTACCCAAGCAATTGTTGATTTTAAAAATCTTTTTAATTTACTCCGGTCATTATGAAGTTATAAAATATTAACAGTTTAAGATGATTAGGTTATAATTAATACACCTCTAAGACACAAGGTAATCTTCATCAATCATCGAGATTGTTAACTTTCTACTCTAATGGCTACCTCAAGCACTTCCGGTCAAGATGCCGCTAGTAAAGGTACTACTAGAAAGAATATATTAGTTGAGGTTTATTGTAATCATCTTTACTCAAATCAAGAGATGTGATTTAATTAGTTTTGCTTTGTAGTTATAGTCAATGTGTGTGTATGTAAGGATGCATAAATATGTAAAGAACTAGGGGTGAGCATGGTCGGTTTGGTTTGGTTTTTGCCTAAAACCAAAACCAAAAACCGATATTTCGGTTTTTAGGTTTTTAAAAACGTTCGGTTTCGGTTTTTTCGGTTTTTGGTTTTCTGTTTTCACTTCGGTTTCGTTTTGTTTTCGGTTTTTTCGGTTTTGCTTTTTGGGCTTTAAGTTTTTTTTTTTAAAAAATTAGTTTAAAGTATTTAATTTAAGCTAAAAGTTTTGGCTTTACATCATTTGTTAATCTTTAAACATAATCTCTATATTCTTATATATTAGTTGACATTATAATTAATTGCAATTTATAAAATACAATAACAAAAAAAATCAATAAAACACATTAATTTACCAAACAAAAAAATTTAAATATTATTTTTGAAACCTAAATATTCAATCTATTCTAGATAGGATAAGTTAGATAAGTAATTTATAGGCTAGTCATGTTTAATAATATATGAATACACCTCTAAATTTACATATTCGGTTTTATGGTTTCGGTTCGGTTTTTTCGGTTTTTGTTAAAAGCAAAACCGAAACCAAACCGAAAAATCGGTTTTTAAAAAACCATCAAATCAAACCATCGGTTTCTAATTGGTTTCGGTTTTTTTGGTTCGGTTGCGCCGGTTATTTCGGTTGCGGTTCGGTTTTTTGCACACCCTTATAAAGAACTACTAAAAACCACATAAGCAATGTAGATAACACCTCACTAAAAATGGTAATACTAAAAGATGATAGTTTGATTAATAACATATGATACGTTATATTGTTTCATTAGGTATGTGTATAGTACTTTTCTTTTAAAATTTGCTTATGTATTACTAGCAATCTCATATTTGTATGATCCTCAGGGTCACAACTTGAATATCCATACCCTTCTCATGTGAATGCGGCTAGCTTTCTGTCAGTAAAGTTGTCTGGTAAGCCTAATTATGTGCGATGGCGAGAACAGATGATGTGCCTCTTAGACAGCCATGATATGCTTGGTTTTATTGATGGCACAATAAAGAAACCTCGTGAAGACACTGCTTCTAAAACTAAGATAGACATGCCTGTTTTTGAGGTCAAGTACAGGGAATGGAAAAGGTCGGACACACTAGTGAAGGATGGATCTATGGTTCCATAAGTGAAACCATGATGGGAATTGTTGTCGGCCTCCAAACAGCTAATGACGTCTGGAATAAGCTAGAGACAAATTGTACCACTCCCCCTGCTTCCGCTCTAGCTCTTGAAAGCACCACCAACACTAGTAGTAAGAGTAGAAGCAGGAGTAGAGGTACGTATGACCCCTATATTAATCGTTCATGTTTTGATCATTCACTTTTGTGATCTTTTCACATGGTAACAGATGTGGAAGAGTACGTCCCACTATGTATAGCTATTAGAGAGGGGGACTGGGAGAAAGCTCAAGAATTTTTCAACAAGGATAAGCATTCATTGATTGATAAACTCAATAGTTTCGGAAGCAGAACACTTCATGTTGCGATTGGTAATCCTGAAAATATTTGCTTTCTAGACAATCTCCTAGAGCAGATAAACCCAGAGGCACTTCCAACACTTGTCAACAATAGAAAACAAAACGCGTTGCACTATGCTGCAATACTTGACAACACCATAGCTGCAAAGAAGTTGGTCGAGAAAAACCCATATTTGTTATTCATCGTCGACTATCAGAACCACTTGCCTATCCAAAAAGCTGTTAATAATTCTCACAAAACCACTTTTCTTTATTTGCTTCAAGTGTGCAGGCAATATATTGAGCTCAGCAAAAATGATGGATATTACAACCCTTTTGAGGGTGAAAAGGGTGTTACACCTTAATATCCCCATAGGAAATTTTATATGGTATTGTACATCCTACATGTAGATGTTGCATATGACTTGCTCAAAGACTACCCTGAACTCGCTAGAACAAAGGTCGCTACGATTAAGGCTCCATTATGGTGTATTGCAAAAAAATGGGATGCATATCCGAGTGCCAAACGATACAACTTCTACCAAAGATTTGTTTATTCTCGTATGTTACTTCACTTGATCTAAATTAGAAAGTTATCGGTCTTGTGTGTTTAATCAATAACCATACAAATCGTGACAACTCATCAAACGTGATTTATTATGCAAAAAATAATTTCCTAAACTTCTAAATACAATACACTTTTTTTCATATAAAGTGTTACCCAAAGTATTATAATTTAGATTTGTTTTGTTGTCAAAATCTTAGTTTAGAGTGATATCTATGTAAGTGAATTGATTATTATCTAATTAACATTTAGAGTTAAATGCATTTTATGTCCCTAAGGTTTCATAGAAATTGTCGTTTGAATCTAGAAGTTTAAAATATTTTCATTTGTATCCAAAGGTTTCACTAAAATTGCTATTTGAATCCATTTTGCTATACATAACTAACACTGTTAACTTTTTTATTAAGTTTCCAACATAAGAGTTATTTTAATAAAAAAATTACAAAATAAAAAACCAACTCACGTGAGAATTTTTATATGTTTAGCCTCTTTTAACAATTGCAGTTATGATTTGACTCTATAGTAGTATTTTATTGTTTTGTCTTGTTAATGTATTTTAGTTTAGTAATCGTGTTACTTTTGCCCGTTTTATTAAACATAGATATGGTTACGATGATTGATGTTTTATGATTATTATTCATGGGCAGTTAATGCCATATTATTAATTATTCTTATACTTTTATGATAATCTGTCTTTTATGGTTATAATTCAAATAATTTATATTATATGACTTGTTGTTTATTTATATATATTTTTGTTTTGTATGTTTTATAAAGTTAGAAATGAATCACTATTGGTTAGTTATATTTATACTTTATTTTATATAATATGATGTCCAGAAATGTTTTTCTTGATAAAATGAAAGAAATGTTGACTTATCATTCCTGGTAATTAAAATCGTAATGGTGATTATTAAAGGAGACTGAACGACTAAAACTTATCACTTAGAGCTGATTTTTTATTTTGTAATTTTTTTTACTAAAATATCTCTAATTTAGGAAACTTAACGGAGAAACTTAACGGCGTTAATTAAGTGTAGTTAAGTGGATTCAAATGACAATTTTTGTGAAACTTTTGGATGCAAATAGCAAAATTTAAACTTTTGGATTCAAATGACAATTTATATGAAACCTCAAAAATGTAAAATGCATTTAACTCTAACATTTATATTATTTCGAAGATGTGCCTACAAAGAATGATCATGATACATACAAGATTCAGGATATTGAGAACCAAGAGACATATAGTGCCAATCTTGTCACAAAGTGGACGAACTACGCCTACCCAGGTTTGTGAGTTAAAAACTCTAATTAGATCAATCAGAAAGATGATTTACCAAAAAGATTTATTGTCATGGGCTTCTTTCAAGCACAATTCGTTTTCGTCCAAGATAAACTCATATATCGATAGAATAATGAAAATCCCATAATATATTATGTACTAAGTTAGAATAAAAAATAATATTCAGTAATGATAACTTTGAAATTATAAAACGACTGAACAAAATTTAATTAGTTTTTTTTAATATCATCTATATCTATACATAACTATAAAGATAAAATTTTACATATGTGAAACATAGGGTTTACATATGCAACTTTTATTAAGAGAATAATGATTTAATTAATTACAATAAGTTTTATAATTATTAAAACATTATAAACTATATATATATAGAGAGAGAGAGAGAGGAAGGTTACTATACGAAATGTTTTTTTCGTGCGAAGTGTACGAAGTTAGAAGGTAGAATTATAGAATTATCAAGCAATAACAATTAATTATCACGCAAGAATATATTTCTGCGTGATAATTCCACATTTTGTGTGATAATTCTATCTATGCGTGATTAATTCTGACACTTGCGCTATAATTCCCCTCGTAACGTTTTTTCTTGCATGATAATTTCGCACAGAAATACAAATTTATATAGTTTCTTCTCTCTCTCTCTCTCTCTCTCTCTCTCTCTCTCTCTATATATATATATATATATATATATATTATATATATATATTGTAATATTTTAATCATTAAAATGATATACATCTAATAACATATTAAATAAATAACTATCAATTATCCTAAAGCTAATAACTAACAAATTAAATTAACTCTAACTCTAACACACCTTAAAAACTCTTCCTCCCACCAACATCTCTTAATTTTATGAAATTTAATTAATTGAATACTAAAAAAAAAAAATTAATTGAAACCTAAAACTTAACCTTACTTGTTCAACTATAAATAAGGGTTCTTATTCTCATTATTTTCTTCACACCAAACTTTAAATCTAGACCTCACATAGTAGCAAATTTCGACCTTAGCACCTCTCTTTGAACACCCAAAAAGCTTTCCGTATCAACTAAGTTTTAATATTCTTCATGTTATGCTTATGTATTAATTATAGATCTAAAATGGATCAATACATCGAATAACATAAAATCATGAAAACTTGGCTTAAACATATCAAACTAGAATTTTTGAATTTTAACAGATTCGTAGGGTCAACTATGGACAGCCATATCTCCCTCGTGACAAAAAAAATTTCAGTGTGTCTTTTTTGTAAATTTAATTTAGAGGCTTAGCTTTCCAACCATGTAAAGAACTTATTTTAACTCTTTGCATTGACCCCTCAAACACTTCGTGCAAGTTCAGTGCGTGAATGTGTCCAAAGTAGTGTAAAACCTAAATTATCAAACTTTTTAATATTTTCATAAATACAAGACAAGAAAACAAATATCCTTATAAAATAAGCAATATAAACATATTTTAAACAATAAAATTCCAAAATTTAATGATTCTCATAGATATCAAACAATCTTGAATCATGTTTCTAGTAGACTTCTTTATATTTTTAATTGTAACTCCGTTGCTATTTAACTTGTTACATATAAGAACACAAAAAGATAACTAAGGAAATAAGTTACAAAATATATACCCTAATAAATTACATAAGACTGAATTTGATTCTTATATAGTTATCCAAAGGATTTACGTCAAAATTTGGAATGTTGCACTACTTCACGGTAAGAAAAATTTCTATTGGTTAATTTCCTCTAAAATGCTTCTTTTTTTCAAAAAAAAAATATAGAAATACAAATACATAAACTAGCTTGCTCCTGTTATATAAACTCAAAAATAACTAGTTTCTATCAACTTACTGTAGTGCCACACATCAAGCACCTCAGCTCCACGAAGATAAAGTGAAACATGATATAGCTCTTATGATACTCCAGTTTATATGCAAGGAAGTTGGTAAATTAAAATCTAATCATTTTCAACATTATGGGCGAAGCAATTATTGTCGCGGTAAAAAATAATACCCCAGAGGTAATAGACCACATTACGAAAAATTTTCCGCATTCAATTTGGACCAAGAGCAATGGTTATACACTTCCTCAACTTTCAATAGTGAACCGTTGTGAAAAGGTTTACAACTTTTTGGTACACGAGGTGACTCATGACAAGTTTTTTCATAATGTAGCTCGTGATAAAGAAGAAAATAATCTTTTGCACTTGGCTGGACAATTGGCACCAACTCATAAACTCAATATGGTTACTGGTGCAGCATTACAAATGCAAAGAGAATTACAATGGTTTCAGGTTGAAATGTTATTATTTCTGCCCAAATTATAAAAAAAAATTGACATGGACCAGTTAACATGACACGAAATTAAACATGTTTGGATTTGAGTTTAACATATTCCATGTCTGGTTGACACGTTTGGACATGATTCTATTCTTGTTTATGACACGTTTAAACTTGATTGTATTTTATTTTTAAAAAATTATATAATATATCCTTTCTAAACCCTATTCGTTCAGCCGTGACCACGCAACTACAATTTCATTTTCAGTTTATTTCCTACAAATCTTCATCCTTCATTCGTCAATCTTCATGTACTCCATTCATCAATCTTAGTTTTTGGAGATCATTATTCTTTTGGTTATTTATTATTCATGTTAAATGTGCCGTGTTACTAAACATGTCATATTAATCGTGTCGTAATAGGTCTTGTAACACAATTGTGGGCCAATAAACAACGGCATATGTGCAAACATGCTACACCAGAGCCGACACATCTTCTCACTAGGTAACCTAATACTAAAGTTTACTTACAGGAGGTGAACAAATTTATGCGCCCAAGGGAGAGGGAAGAGAAGAACAACAAACAAGAAACACCAATCATGGTGTTTCTAAAAGAACACGAGGACTTAAGACAAAAAGGTGAAGAGTGGATGAAAAAGACAGCAGATTCATATACAATTACAGCTTCACTTATCATCACAATAGTTTTTGCCGCGGCCATTACTGTACCAGGTGGAAACAATGGGGATACCGGGAAAGCAATTTATGAAACTAAGCTAAGCTTCATCATATTTGCAGTCTCAGATGCGATCTCATTATTCGCGTCCACCACCTCGCTGCATTAACATGTCTACCAGTTGCTTCATTTGTGACATTGCAGTTACCATTGCTTGTTGATCTCGTCTCTTCAACATATGGTCGTGGAATCTTTGGCAAACGAAGTGAGCTTAGGATAACATCGTAAGAGATAATTTCTTGTATCATTTTCGTGTGTTCTTCGTTTGGTAATAAACATAAAAGTGAATCTTTTTTTTTATAACTAAGGCATGTTTCATATGTGGTTATACTAGAGGAGTTGAATGACTATCATGCATTAATAAATAGGCTGGATTCTTTAATGTCTTTAACTTGTTATAAAAAGAAGAGTTATCGGATTTTAATAATCCCAACTTTTATTTATTGGTCGGGATTAATTCCAACTCAGTAAATATTTACAGATACTCCCAACTTTGAGTTTATTTTCCTCTAACGATCTCTTACTAACTGAGAGTTAACCCCGTTAGTTTTTTGACATGTCAAAAATATTTCGATTAAGTCTAAAAGAAGACAGTTTTCTTTTACTGTATATTTCGCTATGACAATAAACAAAAGTTAAAGTTAATCTTTATCTAGTGTCGGTTTATACTTAAAAGAGTCTGTTTTTACGCATGATCAGCTTTATGTCATCTTGTCACAAGTTATGAGTAAAGATGGATTGAAGCTCTTAGCTTTAAATAATGAGTGTAAACCTACTAATCTTAATACAAATGTAGTTTATAAGGATGCTTTTGCTCATTTGTGGTCTTATAATCAAAAGTTGTTATGTCTTATTTAATATATAATACACCTGATTTTATTTTTTTTATGTTATTTAATAATTATCTCTCCACACTCCCGTGTAATACACGGGTAACTAAAGCTAGTATATACTATTAAAACACTATGTCGGTGGCTACAGTCCCACCGTACAAGTGTTATTGCCAACAGTACAAGCCGCTAATGGCACATCTTTCAATGCCTTTGCTTCCTTTAAACATCACGCTTTCGGCTGCTGATTGTCTCTTTGCCACCGCGCACAGTCTTCTGATGTGCAAATAACCTGCAACCCTCTATTGATCCTCCTCCTCTCTCTCTCTCTAGTGGTACCATGTCATCTCTGCGGTTTGAACTTAAGACGCAGATCACATCGCTAGGCTTTAACCGTGGGTGACGATGGTGGTGGTGTTAGAACTTCTATCGTCACCAGAGACCAATCTTTATGGTGAACAATTGCAAGAAAAGGCAGCATATGTCTCAACCCTGAACCGGTTAATTTGGCGGAGGATAGTGGAGGCGGGGGGGGGGGGGGGGGGGGGGGGAGGGGGCGCCCCCCCTTCTTTTTTCATTGATAGTGTTAAATTTTAGTCCGGTAGTGTAAATTTTTATATAAATATCAAGTTCGCCCCCCATAAAATGAATTAATTTCGCCGCCGCCCCCCAAGAGGTCACCGGTAGTGTCAAAACTTGGATCTGAATGAAGCGGCCGGTACCACCACCAAGAGATCACCGGAGGCTTTGTAGCCGCTCCGGGATGGTAAGTATCCACTCTATTTATGTTCTGATCATTTTGTTTTCATATTTTTGCCTCTTTATTCCATCTATCTTGTGAGATCAGCTGTTATTTTTTTGGACCTGCAACATTTCGATGTAAATTTTGTTTAGAGTCACGTCAAATATGATATATTTTTATTTGACGGTATAAACTCAAATTACTCTACGTTTCAACGTATGTTTATTTGGGAAACGAGTCAGATCGATTGTAGTTTATACTTTATTACATCGTGTATAGTGTTGCCGCAACGCGCGGCTGGATAAAAATTCTAGTTATATTAATTTGAGTTTCATGTGGCTTAGGTGTTTCAAGTAGCTATGAAGATATGGTTAAGTCAATGGTTAACTATGAACATAATTATAGCCAAACAAATAATAGCAGGATTCTTAACTTTTGGCCAAATAATGAATCTTGTAAACATATACTTTAAAGGCTTTTTAAATTGGCAGATTAAAAATTCTTACATACATTTATCTTCATAAGCCTTTTAGTTTTCTATTAATTCAAACAAGGGTTTTCCCTGCCCGTTGCGCCGGGAATTCTACCACGATCCTAGATATCAAAATGGATAGTCACTCCGGCATAAAACCCCTAAGGTTCATGAAACCCCACTGAAAACCCATGTCGTAACATCGTACACACCCTTTAAAAATCCAAAAAGAAATGGGAAAAAATAGTTGTTAATAAATTAAAACAAGAAACCAACCTAATTGACACAACATTTACAGATGAAGAGCAGGTCTGAAAAAGAAAACTGGAAAGGAAGCAACAAAAAAACCCAAAAAAAAAAAGATAAAAGGATGAATAATTGCACAAAGATGCGAGAGTAGGATTCGAACCCGAGTCCTCAACCTAAAATACACGTGTGAATTAATTTCATAAAAATTATATGACCATCTCATACATACTAGCCTTTATGAAAACAAAGCATCGGATTCGAGAATAAATAACTTGAACAGTAAACTATTGACAAAGAAAATTGATTATTTCCTTTTAAGTAGCAACATTTTCCTTTAGCAAATAAGGATGATCAAAATACTAGATTATTTAAAAAGTTTGATATCATTACAACTAATATATGCTATTATAAATAGAACATAAACATCACTTTGGAAATTACAAGTTTGCCCTCCTCTACACCCCCATTTTGTACTTGCAAAAACCCAACGTGGTCATCCGCCGTTGATGTAGAAATTGTGACAGCATTCATAGTAGGTGCCCCGTATTGACGTAAGTGTATGCCCTATATAATGGGGGATAGTCGTAAGTGAATGAGATAAAAAATTTATGGGAATCGTATCGTGATTCCCCATATTTGGGAAAACACGATACAAACCCCATATATTTTTTAATATTTTTAAAGTGGTTGTGAGAGTAGGTGAGAGAAAGTATAATAATAAATATATACAAAGATATTATTTAATTGAAAGAGAGATTAGAAAAAGTAGTGTTTTTAGTGTAAATATGGGCATGCAAATGGGAAGCTAGTGTGAATGCTCTGACATTCCATTCTTTGATTTGTCGACTGTGCATCGGCGAAATCAACTCTTATCATCACTACCTTCGCGTAATAGATCAACGAATTCGATAGCTTATAAGCTTGTGTCTTTTAGAACCTTTGCGTCAAAGAAAGCCAAATCAGTGGCATCAAAGGGCGGGAGCAAAGCTCTACCGAAATCCAGATCCAATGCAAAAGCAAAGTCAAAACATGAAGATATTGTTGCTTTGCTTCACCCTCCATTGATGATGCAGCTCATGAAGGGTGGATACATAGGAACAAATAGTAAATAAATGGTAGATACATAGGAAAAGGGACCAACACAGGCTTTAATTGCATGTACATAAGGCTATAATAGTTATACCAAAATAAGACAAAACGGGTACTATAGCTAGCATTGTGCTTTTGTATAGATAAATAATGTGTTCTTCTTCGGTAAAGAATAGCATAAATATCAGAAAGATTATCAAAAGAAAGAAAGTTACACATGCTAACACCTAATACACACTAATAAAATACGAAAGCATTGGTTGCGAGTCTATATAACTCTACGAGATGATAGTGTAGGAATGCACAAGAATTATCCCCGTAACATAAGAACCATAAGACTAATATATATGCCTCCCACATAGATGTATACAGTATGGTCACATACCACTCAAGTGAAATATGAAGACGGCAAACAGGGGCCAGTCTTAAAATTTTGGATGCCCAGTGGGCTGTGCGTTAAGTAAAAATAGGTCCTTATAATATAAACTAGTAATTTCTTATTAAAATTTACCCCACTCTCACGTAATTACGTAGATGATATATTATTTTATTTAATGGTAATAATTTTAATATTGAAGAATGAGAATAAAAATCTGAACCTGGAAACATACCAAGTGACGACACATAAAAACTAAACAAATGAAGACCTATGAAAATGATCCAAAAGGAAAACTCACACATAACATCTACTCTTCACTCTCAAACCCACAAGAGTGAAAGCTCGAACCATCGCACGTAAAAAAATCCTATTTCCTGCTTCCATCAACTCTCACACATTTACTTATTAAAAAAAAGAAAAAAAGTTAACGATGAAGGCCTATGATTTGTATTTAAAAATAATACCATGATAAAGGAGCTTAATTCGAACTAGGGTTTGTACCCCGACGTGTGTTGCACGTCTTAAAGATGGGATAAACCGAGGCTCAGATAAATGCACGTATTCACAACATTACATTTAGATCATCATAGCCATAACACATAGTGGTTAGAAGGTGGCTCAGAACCGATGTCAAGTTGCGGCTGCACACCGAAAACGTCTGCCAAGCCAAGACAACTGACATGACTTTTGGTCTCATCATATCCATAAATAAACCAAAATGAAAGGTCATAGATGAGCACATCCCCATCTTTATCGACATTAATAGGATCATATTATCAACCCACACGACATTGACACACCAACCAAAAAACCCTTAACAGAAGGGTAGGGGCGGCAAAGGCAGCTGCACCACCATATACGCCACCGGTTGTAACAACCGACTCCTAGGTTCTATTTTGACTCTAATTAATCTTGCATTACTGCTTTTATCTTTCTTCCATGCTAATTGTTCACCTGTTTAATTTCCTTAGAAGATTCTATTATGACTTGCCTTAGTCTAGAAATTATTAAGCGATGTTAGAAAATACAAAATGACTAAACTACCCTGACAACTATACATCAGAATACTAGTCCAAGTATAAAATGATAATCAGCATTTGAAATGTTTACCCGCATTAGTTAATGTGGATGTGTGGTCTTCATCTGTATTTCTTCAGTTGTGTTCCGTATTAAGTATGCCAACCGCATTAGTAAATACGGATGAACAAATACTTAGTCGCATTTGGTTCTGCATACCCGCATTAGTAAATGCGGATGAACAAATGCTCAGCCGCATTTATTCTTGCTCATCCGCATTGACTAATGCGGATAGCCGACAGTTTCTCCTATTGTCTTCACCCGCATTACATCTTGGACTTGTGATTTCTTCCAACCAGAGCAACTGTCAACCACCTCTTGAATTTACATGTATGATCCATTCAGGGTCCGACATCAAGAATTTTAATGTGTGTACACACACATTTACGGCATGCATGCATATATATATATATATATATATATATATATATATATATATATATATATATATATATATATATATATATATATATATATATATATATATATATATATATATATATATATACACACACATTATACACCCTTGGAATTTCATAAAACTAGAATTACCAACAACTACACTACACAATAACTTTCAATATATATATATATATATATGTTAAAGAAATTCTCTTCTCCCCCATGCATTCTGCCGCCCCCCATCCACCAATCCTCACTCCCCCTTGAACCATTCAAACCTATAACCACACTCCACCTTCCCCATACATGCATTTTCTTGTCCCAACTTCATTTCTCTCTCTCTCTCTCGTTCATGAATTCAGCGTAAGAACTCTCCCGAAACCTGCATTTCTTCTCCATCCTAGCCTCAATCATCGAAGAATAGCACCACCACAACATCAACCGAGAGCAAAACAAGCTAGAAGGTGAGCTAAAGTGAGTTTTCATGCAAGGTTCTTGCAAGAACAAGGTGTTCCAGCTCAACTTTATGAACCAACAGCTCTCACACTCTCCAAACCATTCCAAAAGCACAAAACCTCTAGAGTGTAAGCCTCAATGAACCTGAATAAAGCTATTTCTTAGGTTTTCCTCTCTTTTTCTATAAAATCTTACTTCTTTTGTTCAAAAACAGAAAATTTTGAGATTAACTACTGCATTTTGGTAACTCTTGACATCTCACATAAGGTACCTTTTAATAATGTACGTGGACCAAGGGTTGGTGCACCCGATTTCACCCCAAGAACACGCTTTTCAAGTGTTTTAGCACCAAAAACCCACCTGTTTTGAAAACCCTTCAACCCATGTTAAATTTTGCTCAAAAACAGTTTATGAAGATCATAATAACCTGGATTAAAAGTTACAAAAAGGCTTGGTGACGTTTATGCTCAAACTATGACGATTACACATGTGTAAATGATGTATAACACCCTTTAAAAGCAACAAAGATGCTATGTATGTAAAATCCATGAACTAATGCTTTGTTCCAGTATTTGGTGGTATTAAACATATGAAATTCATAACATTTATCAAATAAGTTGAAAGGGTAGTAAAATGGACTAAACGGGTAAAATTAAAGACCCGAAAAGTGACAAAAGTCTCAAATCTGACCAAATCTTAAAAAGGTTTAAAGTTTTAAAATATTCAGGCCCTAAAATAAGTATTTAGTGATAAAAACCGAATTTAATGATTTATTGAGTTAATATGTGATTTTTTATGGATTTATTTAACATAAACAAGCCTAAACCGGGTGATTTTTAGGTAAAGTTTTAAAAATAGAGTAACAAGCTTAAAACCAACAAATTCATGTTATTTCAATAAGTTAGAGGTACTAATATGAAATTTTGTGGAAAAGATAAAAAGGAAATGAAAGAAAGCAAACTCTAGCGTAAAAATTATAAATTTTGAAACTTGAGGGACCAAAGTGTAAATTCTGCAATCTCACCAAAATTCGACCAGCCTATAACTAAAAATACTTGGTAAACTTATTATAACTTTAACAAATTGATAGAAATCATAAAAACTTGTCATTCACATGATAAAACCCTAACTTCCCTAAAAAAGGAAACTTTTTGGATGCAAACTCTTAAGAAATGAAGCTACATGTACTTGTGACATAAAACACACCTAGTTGCACCTACAATAGTCTAAGAACATATAGCTTATTACTTACTTGTATCACAATACTTAATTCTTGTGTGAACCGCTTGTTCTATATGAGTAGATCTACTTGGGGAATCCCCCACGCACAGTGTCTTCCGTCATGACCCAATGACTTAATGGGAAGGGTACCACACTGAGATCCTGCGAGGTCATTTGTGTCATATGACAGACATTCTAAGATACTATGGTGAACCATCCAGCAGGTATGATGCACTGTTTGAGGCTCAGTTTTCCCTATGGGTTAACCGTCATTAACACAAGTTTAGAAGAGGCTAGCTGGGACTGAGTGCAGGGTTGATTGTGACCCCACAACAATGATACTTATGTTTTTAATAATTTACTTATGGATTCTAAAGAGCCCTTTTGTTTTTAAACTTTAAGCACTAGAATTCACCAACTTTATAGTTGACACAAAAATCTTTTGAGCATGTTTCAGGTAATCATTGATGGAAGCTTGGTTTTGTTAAAGGAAAACGTATGGACGACCTAGAGTTATGACCACCTATGACATTACTTGTTTTGAAGCATTTTTGGACAATTTGATTTCACTGTCTGTTGAACTTTTAAATATTTTGTATTGGGCTTTTGCCTTATGTTATGGGCTAGACTTTTACTGCCCGGTTAAGTTATTTAATGTAATGTCATGTGATTTATCTCTCCTTGTGCGCTCTTATGATGGTTAGTTTCTGCTGGCATGTATATTGCTAGTCTGTGATGTCCTACCCTCCTTGGGCCCAGGGTGTGACACTAGTAACCACCCACTACCGGATCAGATTAACGAAAACGTCGTCGACAAAACCAACCGAAAATCCTAAAATGATATTTAAAGCGACATAGAGGCAAATAGGCGGCGATGGCGGCAGCACTACCACACCGCCACCTGCCACTACCAACAACTATCTAGAAGGATGCAGACCAAGTTGCACCAAGCGTACTTAATGTTATACCCACTGTAATACCAAATAGAAAAAGTAAAAACCCTAAAAGGGGTATTCGGGAGATAAAAAGTGTGAAGGGCACAACCACAAACGCCACCTACAACTGGCCATAACCACCCACAGCCGTAAATGGCACCACCTCAACCCAAAAGGACTAAACAACTAAAGAACCCAACACAGAGTGCACACCAAGGACCCATCAAACTGTTGAATAAGGGTCGACATGTTCAGTGAAAGTAGCTCTCAGATGTGGCCTGCACATCATCATCAAGCGAAAGATGAAAACATAAAGAGAACAATCGTTACCAGGCGCCATCATTGAAGAGATCTCAGGCCATGAAACACAAAACCGCCAAAGGAAGATAAATCAGCGTCGCCGCCGCCTAGGCGATACATGCAGAGAAATTTTTGGCGGCGGCGAGGCCCTATAACTCATAAGAAGGGCAGATTTCCGGCAAGACACAACCGCGATGCCTAAAAGAATCCCAATCGACACCGACAGAGACACTAACGGGAAGGTGTGGCCATAACAATCACCACGTCGGCCTCCAAAAGTCGATGCAAGATAGCGCTCAGGAGAAGGGAAACAATGGCCAAGCCGGCCACAGCCTCCACCGCCTCTGGCACCACCAAAGATGCCCATCGATTCCCAAATCAAAAATGTGAAATGGCATCGATCTGCTTCTCTTTACAGGGGAATATATCGGCACTAAATTGAAAAGAAAAACAATTAAATATCACGTTCCATGATTTTTACCTATTAAACTAAGTAAAATCACAGAAATTAATTTTCATTAGCAGTGGTCCTCTATTCCATTCATCAGTTCATCGAACTGATTTTTGGATACACCAAACTATGTGCGGGCCCCATTTATTAATAATTCAAATAAAATCAGTTGTGGATTCATTGGTTCTAGCCTCTAGATGCCAGACTGCACATACCCAGGGCCGGGTCTAACGATAAAAGCAGTGGTGAAGCTTGAACGATGGAATAAAGAGCCCAACTAAAAGTCTCGAGACCCAAATTAGGGGGCGAAAGTCTCTAAACTCAAATTAGAGGGGGCGGACTCAATATGTATAAAATTTTCGGCCAAAATCATATAAATTTAGACTTCTGAGCAAAAAAAACAAGGGGGGCCAACAATACTTCGCCTCTGGACAAGAGAAAGTAGCCTCAAACCACTATCATGGATGGTGTCATGCCTTTTAATATCGTAAGGAATGTGTATGCGAAGTTGTGAACCAACCTCACATGTAGGAGCATGTTGAGAGTATCAAGTAAAAAATATTGGTGGGTAGAGTTAAGTAAAATATAGCTATTTAACTTGTAACAAAAATAAAAAATAAATCTAAGGGTAGCATAACTCTTAAAATTACAAGAGAAAGCAAAAATAAGATAGGTAGTCAATCCAACTACCTAACGTATAAACTAGATTCATACCACTAGTCCAAAAGTTATATTATATCCATGAAAAGATGCAATAACAAGTACATCACAATAAAATCAATTACATCCTAAACTACCAAGGTACATGTTTAAGTAGTTAAAATGACATAAAATAGAATAATTGTAATAGAAATGAGAATATTAGAATTAGAGAATCAAAAATTGTATCCGAGATCCAAAAAGGTTCATATCAAGAAAGGTTAAGGTGTCATACTACAGAAGTATAGGAAATAGAACCTTGGTGATAGTCGTGTGTCCAACAACAAAAGATCAAAAGACATAGATGGTGAATTATCAAGAAATTGAGATATATCTGTCATAAAACAAGAATCCAACTAAACTAGACTCAAAAAGAATAGTAATGTAAACAACTTACATATTTCATTTAAATCTGTGATTAATTCCTATTCTAGATCTTCACCAATATGGTAAGATCATAAAAATCATGATACAGAATTAGAAACAACAAATCACTCGATACAGAAAGAACAAGATCAATCCCTAGAACATAAAAGATAAGTTCAAGAAATGATAAGAGTGTTGCAGATTAAACACATCAGACGAAGAAACTTGTTTTGGGTGTTGTTGTATAGATGACGTTGAACAGTTGATGTGCAAAGGAAAATCAGATGGATCAAACCCTAAATATAGCAAATCTTGAGCAGTTCTAAGAAAAACATATGATGAAGACACGAAGAAACCCTAAGTTGAAAGTGATCGATTGTGATGGGGCTGTGCACAATGAGTCCCTGAACTTTATTCACTTTATAACACAACCCATAACTTTCACGTTCATTCATGATTTCCACAGCTACACTCATCTCCCAAAGCTATCTTCTTTATACCGCAACAGTCCCTCAACTTTAATTTCTCATACAAAGTCACTACAAAATGAGCCAACCAAATCAATCGTGATGTAACAATGTGTATTTGCTAATTGAATTGACAAATATGGATATATATTATTAACAGTATCGTACGACAAAAGTAAAACGAAGCAAACATGTTGATGATTCGAGGGCTTATGTGGTGACCCATGTTGAATTTTAACAAACTATTGGAATGATGTGAGTGAGACTATAAAGACATTGGATATGATCTTAATTATTTTCAAAACTACCATGTCTTGCTGATGTTCATCCTAGTCGATAATCATTCGTATCACAATATGTTTAATAAATTACTCTACTTACTTTAGTCATAATCTAATTATATTATCTAGGACGTAGTGTCTAATAACATTATTTAAAAGATTAACCAATGTCATATAAAATCTATATAATCAACCTAGAAATTCAACTTGATATTGAATTTTTAAATATAAATAAAGAAATTTATGACTACGCGTGGAAATTATCCTTGTTTGAATCTCACATATCTTGCTTGAAATTGTTTATAAGAATTTCTCTCAATATAAAGTTCAAGTATCACTTATTGATTATAACAAGTTTTTATATAAATTTAAGAAATGTGATTATGTGAGTTAAATTGTGGTTTGAACATACACATGTAAATGAATAGAAATGAGGCTTGTTGAAGTTCGTTCATCTAACTTTAACTGATCAAACGAACAAACAGGAATACTTAAACCACGAATTTCCTTGTTTATATACCTTTGTTAAGAAAATAAAGTGTCCGTGATTGTTTGTATTCATACATTAATAAAATCAATGAGGGGTTCAAAAAAAGACACAAATAAACATAAAAAGACATAAACAAACACAATCAACACAAATAAATATAAATCAACATAAATAAGCAGATATAAAAGAATAAATATAAAAGAATACAAATGAACAATATTTTATAATATTTGTGCATTAGATTGAACTTTAATTTTTTAAGGGCTTCAGTCTCATTCCAATTGACGACTTCTAAAGTAACTCTCTACTTAGGCCTTTTGTTAGCGGATCCGCGATATTATCCTTTGACTTCACGTAGTGAACATTGATAATTCCTATAGAGATTAGTTGTCGTACCGTATTATGTCTACGTCTAATATGTCTGTTCTTACCATTATACATTGTGATATGAGCTCTGTAAATTGCCGATTGGCTATCACAATGTATACAAATGGTCGATGCCGGCTTAGGCTATCTTGGTTTATCCTCAACAAATTGACGTAGCCATTCTTTCGTTTCACTCGCTTTATCTAAAGCAATGAATTCTGATTCCATCGTGGATCTAGCAATAACCGTTTGTTTCGACGATTTCCACGATATAGCTGCACCTCCAAGTATGAATACATACCCACTTGTTGCTCTGGAATCATTCATGCCAGATATCCAATTTGCATCATAGTGTCCTTCAATAACTGCTGGATATCTATTATAATGCAACCCATATTCCCGAGTGTATCTTAAGTACCGAAGCAACCGAGTCATACATTTCTAATGAATTGAACTTGGGTTGCTTGTGTATCTACTTAGCCTGCTTACAGCATATGCTATGTCTGGTCTCATACAACTCATAAGATACATCAAGCTGCCGATAATTCTTGAGAATTCCAACTGGTTAACATGTTCACCTCTATTCTTAGCTAGATGTTGACTTGTGTTACTAGGAGTTCTAGCTACGTTAGAGCCATTTGTATTAAACTTCTAAAGAAGTTTATCCATATAGTGGGATTGACTTAAAACAAGTCCACTTTGGGTTCGTGTGATTTTAACTCCCAGAATCACATCTGCAAAACCCATCTCTTTCATGTCAAATCTTGCTTTTAGCATTTTCTTCGTAAACGTTTTAATGTTGTCATCGCTTCCTGTAATGAGCATATCTTCTACATATAAACACAGAATGACATATCCATCTTATGTGTCCTTCACATATACACACTTGTCACATTCGTTGATTTTGAACCCAGCATCAAGCATGACATGATCAAACTTTTGATGCTATTGTTTTGGAGCTTGTTTCAACACATACAAGGATTTTACAAGTTTACACACTTTCTTTTCTTGCCCGGTGGCTATGAAGCCTTCGGGTTGTTCCATGTAAACCTCTTCCTCTAGATTTCCATTCAAGAAAGTTGTTTTCACATCCATTTGGTGAACTTCCAAATTTCTAATGGCGGCAATGGCAAGTACCAACCTGATAGAAGTTATTCGCGTAACTGGCGAATATGTATCAAAGTAATCTAAACCTTCTTGTTGTTTATATCATTTGATCACCAATCTTGCCTTGTAATTATCAATGGTACCATCTGGTTTCATCTTTTTCTTGAAAATCCATCAATATCCTAGTGATTTACATCCTTGAGAAAGATCCACTAGTTCCCAAGTATGATTTTGTAAGATAGAGTGTATCTCACATTTGATGGCCTCTCTCCATTGAGGTCCTTCTGAGGTTAAGTTTGAGGTTCTTCTTTAACCATGTAAGTAAGAAAGTCCGGACCAAAAGACTTTTATGTCCTTTGCCTTTTACTTTTTTGTATTTTAACCTCTTCAGTCTCAAATTGTCCTTGAGGTTCATCATTGCAACCTTAACATCCGGACCAATTTCCTCGACCGGTCTTGATGAACCCTATTCTTCCTTCCCCAAGCATGGAAATATATGTTCAAACCATGATGCATCCTTTGTTTCTA
Organism: Flaveria sonorensis; assembly: GCA_025506505.1. Taxonomy (NCBI): domain Eukaryota; kingdom Viridiplantae; phylum Streptophyta; class Magnoliopsida; order Asterales; family Asteraceae; genus Flaveria; species Flaveria sonorensis. Next base: position 8,357,128 of record CM046423.1, read on the forward strand.
ATATAGTACCCTTGCATATTCCAGGGTTCTTATAATCATGCATAAGAAAGCGAAGTGCACCACCAGGACGAGTGTATCCTATGAATACACAATCCATAGTTTTTGGTCCTATTATTAGGTGCTTCGGTGGTGTCACCACCACTTTAGCTAACACCCCCACACTCGTAAATATTTGTATGATGGTTTGATTCCCGTCCATAACTTATATGGCGTTACATCTTTTTTCTTAGTAGGTATCATGTTTAGCACATAATTTGCTGATAAAATTACATCCCCCTAGATGTCCTGGCTTATCCCAGGGCTTATCAATATGGCATTCATCATTTCCTTTAAAGTACGGTTTTTGCGCTCTGCCATGCCATTTGATTGCCGGGAGTACGAAGCTGTGAGATCATGTATGATACCGCTTTTCACACAAACGTCAACAAAAGGTGAAACATATTCACCACCCCGGTCACTTCTTACGATTTTGATTTTCCGGTTGACTTGATCTTCAGCTTCGGCTTTGAACAAGATAAACTTGTCGATAGCCTCATCCTTTGCTTTTGAGTAAGTACACACGACAGTATTTTGTACTATCATCAATAAAAGTTATGAAGTACTTATTCACATTATGAGTGGGAATCTCTTTTAAATCACATATATCAGTGTGAATCATATCAAGGGGTTCGGTGGTTCACTCAACCTTTTTGAATGATGATCTAGTTTGTTTTGCTTCAACACAAGTTTTACATTTATGGTTTGAATCAATATCAAATATTGGTATGCAATTTAATTTAATCAAACGACGAATGGAATTAAAATTAACATGACCTAGTCTACCATGCCATATATTTAAAGACTCAAGCAAATAAGCAGAACTATTACCAGTCGTATTCATTCCATTCACGACAGTTACATTTAGTTTGAACATACCATTGAGGGCATAGCCCTTACCAACATACATACCATTTTTGGTCAATACGACCTTATCAGACTCAAACACTATTTTAAACCCAAACTTGTTCAACTGCCACCCAGACACAAGATTCTTAAGAATCTCAGGGACATACAACACATTAATTAAGGTAAGCTCCTTTCCATATGTCATTTTTAGGATCACATTCCCCTCCCCCTTGACATCAGCAGTGGTAGAGTTTCCCATAAAGAGTTTATCTTCATTGACTTCCTTGAAAGTGTTGAAGAGATTCTTGTCAGCCAAAACATGGCGGGTAGCCTCGGTATCAACCCACCATTCCTTGGTATTCGACCCAACCAAATTAACTACAGTGATCATAATTATGATATCAAAAATCATAGCAACAAGGTTGTCAACATCATCAACCATTTAGCTTGTTAGGTAGTCTCTCTATTGGGCTGCTTTCATTCATTTGCCCGATGACCTGGCATGTTGCAATTATAACAGGTACCTTGGAATTTCTTTTTCATAATTCCACCTTTAGCTCCAAGGTGAAATCCCTTCCTATTAGTTTTCTTCCCAACCCGTCCTTTTTTTTGTTACCCTTAAAGGATTGATCATGCTCCACAGCATTAGCCTTTGCAAATTTGAGAATGGAGGTTTTCTTTTGAGCAACTTTGTTGTCTTCTTCAATATGAAGACAGACCACAAGATCTTCAATAGTCATTTCCTTTCGCTTATGTTTGAGATAGTCCTTAAAATCAATCCAGCTTGGTGGCAATCTTTTGATCATAGCTACAACTTGAAATGTCTTGATGAGCATCATTCCTTCTGCATGAATATCATGAAGAATAACCTGCAACTCTTGGACTTGACTCATAAAAGTTTTGGAGTCAATCATTTTAAAATCCAAGAATTTAGCCACCATAAATTTCTTAGTGCCCGCATCTTCTATTTTGTATTTGCGTTCCAAAGACTCCCGTAATTCTTTGGCAGTCTTAGCTTTGCAATACATGTTATACACTGAATCCACCATGCCGTTAAGGACATCGTTACGATTCCAAGCGTGAACCGCGCTCACAGATTGGGCATCCATTTCCCCTTCAATGATTTAGGGAGCGGTTTCAGTCAAGAATCTTGCAAGGTTCAACGTTGTCAAGTAAAAGAACATCTTTTGCTGCCAAAGTTTGAAGTTCACACCGGTGAACTTTTCAAGTTTCTCTGCATGGCTTGCAACCATGTTATGCAATGGTGCTACCAATGTAGTGGTAACAGCAACAGCAGAAGTGAAGATCGTAGAGACCCTAGATACAGTGAAGATCGTAGAGACCCTAGAGACCCTAGATCGTAGAGACACTAGCCGAAAGTAATCCTGCAAAACAAAATTAAAGAATAGAAACAGAAGAACACGAGGAGAACCGGGCTTGTGTTTGACACAACTCCCTTAAACAGATTCGTCGTTTGTTCCCAGGGTACATCGGTTATAAGCTGCGTATTGTCGAACGTCGCACTTGCTTGAAAGATAGCTGGAAGATGAAGCCGTCGATTTTTTCTGATGTGTTATTCATAGTATATGACCTCTCTATTGTGTTGGTATATAAACACAGAGAGAAGAGAATTGTAACCGATTACAATTTATTACGTAAAACGGTTTATATCATTATTCGACAATAATGATCATCATTAGCAAACGGTTTTGATATAATTATCATCATTAGCAAACGGTTTTGATATAATTATCATCATTAGCAA
>CM046423.1:8364777-8384314 GCA_025506505.1 Flaveria sonorensis
GTTTCTGGAGTCCATTTCCATATCCATGGGATACTAAACTGGACAAAATAATGTAAAGAGGCCATTCCCTCAATTACATTATTCTCATGTTGGCTTCTATTAAGCCGGTGATAAATCTACCCATTGAGAGTATAAAGTTTTAAATAATTGGGATTCTCCCATGAAGATTTCAATGGATGGACCGTATGACTGCCACCATTTATGAAACCAAACCGGAATATCCGATTCATATATTTTAGAACAAATTTTTATAAACCACGAATGTTTGTGATTCTGATTATCAATCAGAAATACTTTATTAAAAGCATTAATATAATCCCAATAGTTATATCTAATGGGAGTTCTAGTTTCAGGGTGCAAAATTTCCCTGTCTTTTAAGGGAGATATTCCCCAATTTTCAACAGATATTATCTGTTTAACCACAATTTTGCTGAAACTTATAATTTTATTACTACCCATATAATGAGTAATTTCGCAGGATTCTGCTTTGAGGAGTTCCTCATAATATATTCTGGACTTATATGTCTCAGAGGATAGAATCCTGAATCAAAATACCTCTTGATTATAAACCAAGGCTGATCATTCCATTTTTTATCTTTTTGATCTAAAAGGAGTATAACATCCTTTTTTGGATTATTAATCCATCCTTCATCTTCACTTTCATTTATAGTGACCTGTGCATATGATGCTGTTTCTTCAGGGATATGTCCCTGTGATGCCTTATAGGCTAAAAACTCTTTATAAGTTTTTTCATCAAATTGATGTTTTGAGGATGATGCATATGATGCATTATCCATAGCTATAAGCTTCTTATTACCCATTTGATGGATAATTCTTTCTGTTCCTCTCCCTCTATAAGAGGAAGTTCTTCCACGGCCTCTGCCTCTGTCCCAAGGGATCATGGCTGAAATATTTAACCACAAGAAATTATTATTTCCCGATGTTTTAGACCCCTTAGCTGATTTTCCAAGGATTTTATTCTGAATTTAATTTGCTCAATAGCATGGTTTTTTGCCTTATCTGACAAAAACGGAATTTCTCTTATTTCTTGAATATTATTGTGCAATCCTATTATTTGGATCTGAATATTAATTGTTTTTTCTATAATTTCAAATATTGCTATGCGCATAATTCCTCTTGAATGACTCATTAATTTAAATATTCTCTGGTAAGAAAATCAGGTAAACTGTTATCAGTTCCCTTTTTATAAATGATTTCAAAATCAAATGGTGCAAGATGTGATTGCCATCTGGCAAACATTTGCTTAGAAACATCATGTTTAAAATCTTTATTAAACATATACTTGGCTGCATTACAGTCAGTTCTAATTATAAATTTCTTATTGAATAAATCATCTTGGAATTTTAACACACATTTAACTATTGCAAGGATTTCTTTTGCAACAGTTGCATAATTTTTCTGGCTTTCATTCCATTTTCCAGAATGAAATCTAACAAGATATTCTTGTTTGTTAATCGGAGATATTTGTTTTAAGATACCCCCGTAGCCTATATCTGAGGCATCAGTTTCAACAATTTTTTCCCATTCTGGGTTTGTTATTGTTAAGCAAGGAAGGTTTTGAACCTTTTGCTTAATTTTTTGTACTGCTTTAGTATGATCGATAGACCATGGCTTAGGATTTTTCCTTAGCCTATCGTATAATAAGCAGTATCTTCTGCTAAATTTTTATAATAAGGAAGAATGTAATTTAAACTTCCAAGAAATCTTTGTAATTGTGTTTTATCTAAAATCTCATCTGGGAATTTAGATGCAAATTCAATACTTCTATTAATTGGAATTATATTTCCTTGGTTAATATTATGACCTAAAAATCTGACTTTAGTTTGAAAAAGAGACATTTTTGGTCTAGATATAACTAAACCATTTTTTAAAATTATATTTTTGAATATTTCTAAATGTTTAAAATGAGCTTCAATATCCTTTGAAAATACAAGGATATCATCAATATAGACAATAATAAATTCACTATAAGGAATAAAAATGTCATTCATATATTTTGAAATTCTGAAGGGGCATTTTTTAATCCAAATGGCATAACATTCCATTCGTAATGCCCAACAGGTACTGTAAAAGCAGTTTTATACCTGTCTTTTTCTTCAATTTGTATTTGCCAGTATCCTGACTTTAAATCAAATTTAGAAAATATATTTGACTCATATAATTTGTCTAATAAATCTTTTTTATTAGGTATAGGATACCTAATCCATTTTAAAACCTTATTTAGTGGTTTATAATTAATAACCAATCTGGGTGTACCTCTTTCCTGTTCGGAATGTTTATTAACATAAAAGCTGTACATGACCATGGAGACTTTGAATTTCTAATTAAATTCTTGCTTAAAAGAGATTTTATCTCTTGTTTACATAATTCCATATATTCAGAATTCATTTGACAAGGTCGAGCCTTGGTCGGAATCTGACTTTCATTAAAGTTTTCTTCATATGGAAGTGAAACAATATGTTTCTTTCTATCCCAGAAAGCATTGGGATGATCATTACATATTTGTAAACTAAATTGGTGTTCTATAAGTTTAATTTTTTCTTGTAATTTCGGATTTTTTAATTTTTCTTGAATATTTAAAAAAATTATTTCTTTTTGTAAAAATTCAATTTGATTTATTTTTGCTTTTAGCAATTCTTCTTTTAAATTATTCAATGTCCTTGTTATTGGATTAGAAATAAATTTAAAAACAATTTCTTTTCCTTCATACGTACCAGTTATTCCAGTACGGTCTACATTTTTTAAAGGAAATATTTTATCAAAGAAAGGGCTTCCAAGTATAACTTGGTTACCAAGATTTTTAACTAAAACAAAACTTGTACTAATACAAGTATTATTTTGACAAATAAAAGCTTGAGGGATTTTATAATTTACCTCTAATTTTCCTTTCCCAGCATGACTGAGAGTATGTGTAGTTTTATGATAATACTTTGTAGGAATTAATCCTTCCTGTATACAATTTAAATCTGCACCACTATCAAAGAGTGCAACTACTTCTATTAAGAAATCATTACCTATTAGTAATTTAATTTTTCCATGCCATTTTTGAGAAGTAATTATTTCTCTTATATTTTTCAGATATAATTCTGATTCTTCTATTGGTTGTATATTTAGTTTATCTTTTTCTAGACATATTATTCTATTGTCTAATTCTTTATTATTTTGTTGTAAAATTTTTACTTCTGATTTTAAATTATCAATTTCTCTTTTTAATTGTTGTATATCAACAGGTTTTTTATCTTTATTTCTCTGATTTAATTGAATTTTTAATTCAGCCAGAGAAAATGGTTTTGATTCTTTAGAATTTGAACAAGAAGACCTTCTTCTTGTTTTCCCATAAATGAAGAGATTATTTTTTCTTTAATTTGTGGATCATCTACCACTTTTAATAATTCAATTATTTCACTTGTTAATACGTTTATTTCCATATTTTGGAACTGTGAAATTATTTTATAAATATTTTTTTCTTCTTCTTCTGAAGTATTATTACAACAGTTGTTTTTACAACAGTTTTCTTCTTCAGAGGAAGAGTATAGACTTTCATTTTCTAGAATATTTAAATCTTCATTAGAAGATTGATCAGATTCGGTATCTGATTCTAAAAATATTTTTGAGATTTGATTTTTTAAATCTTCATCTTCTAGCTTATTAAGCTTTTTCCTAACCCAGCAGGTTTTTGTTGTGTGACCTATTTTTCCACATTTTTTACAGATTATTTTTGACCTATAAGTCTTATACGAAGGCTTATTTTCTTCATATTTTTGAATTCTTTTATTTTTCCTATCTTCCCTTTTCCTTTTTCTTTTTTGATGTTGGTAGGGATTAGATTTCTTAATTTTCTTGGTATTATTTGAGGTTCCTTCTATACCAAATTGACTACAGAATTCACCTAATTGTTTTTTTTCATTTAAAGAATGTTTTTTAATTTGTTGATTTAATTTAATTTCATTACATAAATTTAAACCTTCTTGAATACAAGTTCCTATTAACTTGCCGTAAGTATAATCATCATAATTTATACTTATTCCTCCTTTTCTTAGGTTATTCCTAACTCTTTCTGCAAATAAATATGGAAGACCATCTACGAATTTTGACTTCCAATGTGAGCTATTAGACTCAGGGAGTTCCATAACTCTACTTAAGAAAGTGTCTTTATACCACCTAAAAGATGTTAGGGTTCTACACTTAAGATTTTGTAGAAGAGTCCTAATATTTTCTGAATTATCAGACCATCTGCCTGTAAATGTTCTATAATATTAACTATTAAGTATAAACTGAGTTGTTTTCAACAACACCATTGTCCTCTTTTGTACTATTGAGGATCTCTTGTCTATCTGAATCTGATAGATAATTATCCCACCAACCTTTAAGTTGGCCTGTAAAACCTGATATAATCATCTGAGATATTGTCTTAATTGTATTCTTATTGTTTTGACAAATAGTGCTGTACATAAGCATCCTATGGACAGTATTATAAATCTGTCCTTCTGTTTGACCATCTATGTTCCATTCATAGATCATTTTTCCACTATACGAATTACTAATTACGTATTCTTGTTCTTCTATTAGAACATCCTGTGGAGTAGGCCTAGGATAATAATACATCCTCTGAGTTGGCTTATCAGCAAACTTAGATAACTTCATGATCTCATCATTGATTTTTTGCTTATAATCTTCTTCTTTTAGACTATCTTCAAAATCTGATAATGTATTTATTTTTAAATTTTTTAAAATATTAATTGTATCATTTAACGTTTGCATTGAAATTTCTTCAGATTTTATTTTGAAATCTGTTACCTTAGGAGGTAATTGAATGCTAGGAGTCGCAATAGACTCTTTATTTTTTATTGATCATTTATTATGATACTTTGTTTTTCTTTTAAATGGCATAGTATTTTATCCATTTTTTTAGAAATATCCTGGAGTTGTTCTCCAATTATTATTAAATAAAGATTTGAATAATTTTGTTGTTTTATTAAACCATTTATATGAGAAATAGTCGTCTGCAAGGTTTCACCTTCCAGAAGTTTTTGAAAAGCTTGATAGTATCTTTCCTCTCCTTGTTTTTCAATTTTAAAACCATTTGTAGGAGGGAAAACATTTGATACTATGTTTCCATTAATATTAAAATTTCTTTCTATAACAGAAATAATACTATTAGTATATTTTTCAATAAACCATGGAACAAAAGGTATAATTTCTTGTTTCTCATTTAATTCATCATAAAATTCTTTTCTGAAAAATTCTTTGTCTGTTTTTTCAAAATTTTTGAAAAACCATGTTCTAAATAATTCCCATTTGGGTTGGAGAAATTCTTTAGAAATTTCTTCTCTTACCGGTGATCCCGGAGTAAAATCTAATTTTTCTTTTGTATTCATAATTATACAAAATTTATTTCTGATTCGGTTAGTTCCGGATCTATTCTAATTCCTCGAACTATATTATCCGAGTTTATTCTTAATTCATCTATTTTTCTTTCAGGAAGTTCTTCCCTGATCCTAGATGTTGATGCCCTAGAAGGACTTCTAACTGTGTAATCTACAGGAGAAATATAATAGTGTGATGACACTGATTTAGACAAGGAGGGTTCATATTTTATTTTATTATTTTCAAATTGTATTTGAACTGACCCTTCATTGGTTTGTGAAATATTTATCGGATTATTATCGACATATTGTTGAGATGGGCTAGCTTTATCTAGTAGCCAATTTTCTGGAAAATTAATTTCTTCCCATTTTATTTTTCTTCGCGTTGTAATATTGGCTTTGCTAAAATTAGTTTCTATTAGAATAGTTTCATTTAAAGGTTTATCTACCATTTTACAATGAGGATTAAGCGTAAATAAAGGCTTATAATAAATTCTATAACAGATACATATTACCTCTGATCCTGGTACATAATTGTAGCCATGTGTTTTAACATTCAATGTTAAAGCATCTAAAATATTGACATCAGATAATGATAATTGTAAATTAGGATAAACATTAAAATAGACTGGACCATGAGCCAGACTTGATTGAACAATTCCCATAAGGGATTGTTTCCAATTTAAGTTTCTAGCATCTCTAAGAGCTGCTACAAAACTTTCTGGTAAACCTTCTAAAGTTAAAGGCTTAAATGCAATTTGCACTAATCCTATATGGATAAATTTATATTCTTTTTTGTATTTTTGCAAATCCCTTTTTGATAATAACTTTATTATCATTTCATCAGTATTTAAGGAAAATGTTTCCTCAGTTGTTTTAACAACTTGTTTTAATCCCAATTTTTCAAAAGTTCCTAATTTATAAATTAGTTTATAATCAATCTTTGGAATAGTCCATTTATTTAACAAATCTAAATTGTGAGGAATATCATATTCTTCCTCCATACTGTTTTTAACAGTATCTTCTGATCTTAGAATATTCATATTTGAATATCAGAAATAAGTGTTGAAACAACACACATACATCAAACAGAATACCATGGCTCTGATACCATAAAAGGCAGGACCTTTATGGGAAAAGAGGAGAAACCATAAACTCAGACAAGAGCAGAAGTTTAAGAGAAACGATGGAACGTTGGTGATTTTACACAGTCTTTATCCAGGATGCTAATATGTGGTCAGTACGGGTCTCACCCTAAACGCCCCACGCCTTCTTGGCTTTTTGGCTTAACGGGTTCCCCGGCGGTCGACCTCCCATATTAGCACCTTAGATGGGCTGTAACCGTATCCCACAATTACTCTTAATTTTTTACTTTCATCTGGGTTTTAAGATCTCTCTTTTATTATTATGATAATCTGTTGAGCATGGTGATGTTTCAACACTTATGTGTTTAGCCTCTTATTGAGGCGATCATACACAAATATAAATATATAAAAATATAAAATTACCAGAACTGAAGAGCTCTAGACTTGAAGGCTTCAAATATTATTGCTGAATGTTTATTACAAGAGTGGGAGGAGAGTATTACAAGAGAGAGGTGGTTCTAAAACCGGTGTCCTCTACTAACTACTAAGTCCTCTTTATATAGAGGCTCTAGCACCGCATATTACAGCGAATATTCGCTCATAATTGCGTATGACGCGTTTTGTATTACAAAGTCAAAAAGTAAACAGTAAAAGCTACAATAATGTAGTATACAAACAAAATAGTTTGTCGGCCAGTTATAAAGATGAATTATTGGTCCTTCTTTTCCTTTCTTGTGGGGCCTATTGTTTTGATTGAGCTTTTGACTTCCCAGCCGATTTTGCTGGTGTGAACTCTCTATCCAGTTCTGCCATCATTTGCTCATAGGCTTCTTCATCCAAGGGTTCATCTTCTTGGCTATCTTGTAAAATCTGAGTATCTTCTCCTATTTGTGAAGAGTCTGATTCAGACATTCTTGAGCTTGAAGAAGCTTCTTCTTTTCTAAATTCTTGGCTATATCCTTCTTTATTTCTGCAATGTATTGTTGCATTATTTCTTCTTCACTGATATTGTCAGTGCCTTTCGTCATTTTTAGTTTCCTAACAATATGTTGAAAAGGGCTAGGAGCTTCTCTTTGTTGATTATTTGTTGTTGTTTGCTATAAAGCTCTATGGTCTGCTGGATTTGATCCACTGTCTCTTGGCATTTAATTTTGCCATCCTCCTTCTTCATCATTTGTTTCCAGAATTTTGTCTTATAAGTTCTTCTGATACAAAAATATTTTCACTGGTATAACCAGTTTCTGGAGTCCATTTCCATATCCATGGGATACTAAACTGGACAAATAATGTAAAGAGGCCATTCCCTCAATACATTATTCTCATGTTGGGCTTCTATTAAGCCGGTGATAAATCTACCCATTGAGAGTATAAAGTTTTAAATAATTGGGATTCTCCCATGAAGATTTCAATAGATGGACCGTATGACTGCCACCATTTATGAAACAAACCGGAATATCCGATTCATATACTTTAGAACAAATTTTTATAAACCACGAATGTTTGTGATTCTGATTATCAATCAGAAATACTTTATTAAAAGCATTAATATAATCCCAATAGTTATATCTAATGGGAGTTCTAGTTTCAGGGTGCAAAATTTCCCTGTCTTTTAAGGGAGATATTCCCCAATTTTCAACAGATATTATCTGTTTAACCACAATTTTGCTGAAACTTATAATTTTATTACTACCCATATAATGAGTAATTTCGCAGGATTCTGCTTTGAGGAGTTCCTCATAATATATTCTGGACTTATATGTCTCAGAAGGATAGAATCCTGTATCAAAATACCTCTTGATTATAAACCAAGGCTGATCATTCCATTTTTTATCTTTTTGATCTAAAAGGAGTATAACATCCTTTTTTGGATTATTAATCCATCCTTCATCTTCACTTTCATTTATAGTGACCTGTGCATATGATGCTGTTTCTTCAGGGATATGTCCCTGTGATGCCTTATAGGCTAAAAACTCTTTATAAGTTTTTTCATCAAATTGATGTTTTGAGGATGATGCATATGATGCATTATCCATAGCTATAAGCTTCTTATTACCCATTTGATGGATAATTCTTTCTGTTCCTCTCCCTCTATAAGAGGAAGTTCTTCCACGCCTCTGCCTCTGTCCCAAGGATCATGGCTGAAATATTTAACCACAAGAAATTATTATTTCCCGATGTTTTAGATCCTTAGCTGATTTTCCAAGGATTTTTCCGATTTAATTTGCTCAATAGCATGGTTTTTTGCCTTATCTGACAAAACGGAATTTCTCTTATTTCTTGAATATTATTGTGCAATCCTATTATTTGGATCTGAATATTAATTTTTTTCTATAATTTCAAATATTGCTATGCGCATAATCCCTCTTGAATGACTCATTGATTTAATATTCCCTGGTAAGAAAATCAGGTAAACTGTTATCAGTCCCTTTTTATAAATGATTTCAAAATCAAATGGTGCAAGATGTGATTGCCATCTGGCAAACATTTGCTTAGAAACATCATGTTTAAAATCTTTATTAAACATATATTTGGCTGCATTGCAGTCAGTTTTAATTATAAATTTCTTATTGAATAAATCATCTTGAATTTTAAAACACATTTAACTATTGCAAGGATTTCTTTTGCAACAGTTGCATAATTTTTCTGGCTTTCATTCCATTTTCCAGAATGAAATCTAACAAGATATTCTTGTTTGTTAATCGGAGATATTTGTTTTAAGATACCCCGTAGCCTATATCTGAGGCATCAGTTTCAACAATTTTTTCCCATTCTGGGTTTGTTATTGTTAAGCAAGGAAGGTTTTGAACCTTTTGCTTAATTTTTTGTACTGCTTTAGTATGATCGATAGACCATGGCTTAGGATTTTTCCTTAGCCTATCGTATAATAAAGCAGTATCTTCTGCTAAATTTTTATAATAAGGAAGAATGTAATTTAAACTTCCAAGAAATCTTTGTAATTGTGTTTTATCTAAAATCTCATCTGGGAATTTAGATGCAAATTCAATACTTCTATAATTGGAATTATATTTCCTTGATTAATATTATGACCTAAAAATCTGACTTTAATTTGAAAAAGAGACATTTTTGGTCTAGATATAACTAAACCATTTTTAAAATTATATTTTTGAATATCTCTAAATGTTTAAAATGAGTTTCAATATCCTTTGAAAATACAAGGATATCATCAATATACAATAATAAATTCACTATAAGGAATAAAAATGTCATTCATGATATTTTGAAATTCTGATGGGGCATTTTTTAATCCAAATGGCATAACATTCCATTCGTAATGCCCAACAGGTACTGTAAAAGCAGTTTTATACCTGTCTTTTTCTTCAATTTGTATTTGCCAGTATCCTGACTTTAAATCAAATTTAGAAAATATATTTGACTCATATAATTTGTCTAATAAATCTTTTTTATTAGGTATAGGATACCTAATCCATTTTAAAATCTTATTTAGTGGTTTATAATTAATAACCAATCTGGGTGTACCTCTTTCCTGTTCGGAATGTTTATTAACATAAAAAGCTGTACATGACCATGGAGACTTTGAATTTCTAATTAAATTCTTGCTTAAAAGAGATTTTATCTCTTGTTTACATAATTCCATATATTCAGAATTCATTTGACAAGGTCGAGCCTTGGTCGGAATCTGACTTTCATTAAAGTTTTCTTCATATGGAAGTGAAACATATGTTTCTTTCTATCCCAGAAAGCATTGGGATGATCATTACATATTTGTAAACTAAATTGGTGTTCTATAAGTTTAATTTTTTCTTGTAATTTCGGATTTTTTAATTTTTCTTGAATATTTAAAAAATATTTCTTTTTGTAAAAATCAATTTGATTTATTTTTGCTTTTAGCAATTCTTCTTTTAAATTATTCAATGTCCTTGTTATTGGATTAGAAATAATTTAAAACAATTTCTTTTCCTTCATACGTACCAGTTATTCCAGTACGGTCTACATTTTTTAAAGGAAATATTTTATCAAAGAAAGGGCTTCCAAGTATAACTTGGTTACCAAGATTTTTAACTAATACAAACTTGTACTAATACAAGTATTATTTTGACAAATAAAAGCTTGAGGGATTTTATAATTTACCTCTAATTTTCCTTTCCCAGCATGACTGAGAGTATGTGTAGTTTTATGATAATACTTTGTAGGAATTAATCCTTCCTGTATACAATTTAAATCTGCACCACTATCAAAGAGTGCAACTACTTCTATTAAGAAATCATTACCTATTAGTAATTTAATTTTTCCATGCCATTTTTGAGAAGTAATTATTTCTCTTATATTTTTCAGATATAATTCTGATTCTTCTATTGGTTGTATATTTAGTTTATCTTTTTCTAGACATATTATTCTATTGTCTAATTCTTTATTATTTTGTTGTAAAATTTTTACTTCTGATTTTAAATTATCAATTTCTCTTTTAATTGTTGTATATCAACAGTTTTTTATCTTTATTTCTCTGATTTAACTGAATTTTTAATTCAGCCAGAGAAAATGGTTTTGATTCTTTAGAATTTGAACAAGAAGACCTTCTTCTTGTTTTCCCATAAATGAAGAGATTATTTTTTCTTTAATTTGTGGATCATCTACCACTTTTACAATTCAATATTTCACTTGTTAATACGTTTATTTCCATATTTTGGAACTGTGAAATTATTTTATAAATATTTTCCTCTTCTTCTTCTGAAGTATTATTACAACAGTTGTTTTTACAACAGTTTTCTTCTTCAGAGGAAGAGTATAGACTTTCATTTTCTAAAATATTTAAATCTTCATTAGAAGATTGATCAGATTCGGTATCTGATTCTAAAAGTATTTTTGAGATTTGTTTTTTAAATCTTCATCTTCTAGCTTATTAAGCTTCTTTCTAACCCAGCAAGTTTTTGCTGTGTGACCTATTTTTCCACATTTTTTACAGATTAATTTTGACCTATAAGTCTTATACGAAGGCTTATTTTCTTCATATTTTTGAATTCTTTTATTTTCCTATCTTCCCTTTTCCTTTTTCTTTTTGATGTTGGTAGGGATTAGATTTCTTAATTTTCTTAGTATTATTTGAGGTTCCTTCTATACCAAATTGACTACAGAATTCACCTAATTGTTTCTTTTCATTTAAAGAATGTTTTTTAATTTGTTGATTTAATTTAATTTCATTACATAAATTTAAACCTTCTTGAATACAAGTTCCTATTAACTTGCCGTAAGTATAATCATCATAATTTATACTTATTCCTCCTTTTCTTAGGTTATTCCTAACTCTTTCTGCAAATAAATATGGAAGACCATCTACGAATTTTGACTTCCAATGTGAGCTATTAGACTCAGGGAGTTCCATAACTCTACTTAAGAAAGTGTCTTTATACCACCTAAAAGACGTTAGGGTTCTACACTTAAGATTTGTAGAAGAGTCCTAATATTTTCTGAATTATCAGACCATCTGCCTGTAAAGTGTTCTATAATATTAACTATTAAGTATAAACTGAGTTGTTTTCAACAACACCATTGTCCTCTTTTGTACTATTGAGGATCTCTTGTCTATCTGAATCTGATAGATAATTATCCCACCAACCTTTAAGTTGGCCTGTAAAACCTGATATAATCATCTGAGATATTGTCTTAACTGTATTCTTATTGTTTTGACAAATAGTGCTATACATAAGCATCCTATGGACAGTATTATAAATCTGCCCTTCTGTTTGACCATCTATGTTCCATTCATAGATCATTTTTCCACTATATGAATTACTAATTACATATTCTTGTTCTTCTATTAGAACATCCTGTGGAGTAGGCCTAGGATAATAATACATCCTCTGAGTTGGCTTATCAGCAAACTTAGATAACTTCATGATCTCATCATTGATTTTTTCCTTATAATCTTCTTCTTTTAGACTATCTTCAAAATCTGATAATGTATTTATTTTTAAATTTTTTAAAATATTAATTGTATCATTTAGCGTTTGCATTGAAATTTCTTCAGATTTTATTTTGAAATCTGTTACCTTAGGAGGTAATTGAATGCTAGGAGTCGCAATAGACTCTTTATTTTTTATTTGATCATTTATTATGATACTTTGTTTTTCTTTTAAATGGCATAGTATTCTATCCATTTTTTTTGAAATATCCTGGAGTTGTTCTCCAAGTATTATTAAATAAAGATTTGAATAATTTTGTTGTTTTATTAAACCATTTATATGAGAAATAGTCGTCTGCAAGGTTTCACCTTCCAGAAGTTTTTGAAAAGCTTGATAGTATCTTTCCTCTCCTTGTTTTTCAATTTTAAAACCATTTGTAGGAGGGAAAACATTTGATACTATGTTTCCATTAATATTAAAATTTCTTTCTATAACAGAAATAATACTATTAGTATATTTTTCAATAAACCATGGAACAAAAGGTATAATCTCTTGTTTCTCATTTAATTCATCATAAAATTCTTTTCTGAAAATTCTTTGTCTGTTTTTTCAAAATTTTTGAAAAACCATGTTCTAAATAATTCCCATTTGGGTTGGAGAAATTCTTTAGAAATTTCTTCTCTTACCGGTGATCCCGGAGTAAAATCTAATTTTTCTTTTGTATTCATAATTATACAAAATTTATTTCTGATTCGGTTAGTTCCGGATCTATTCTAATTCCTCGAACTATATTATCCGAGTTTATTCTTAATTCATCTATTTTTCTTTCAGGAATTCTTCCCTGATCCTAGATGTTGATGCCCTAGAAGGACTTCTAACTGTGTAATCTACAGGAGAAATATAATAGTGTGATGACACTGATTTAGACAAGGAGGGTTCATATTTTATTTTATTATTTTCAAATTGTATTTGAACTGACCCTTCATTAGTTTGTGAAATATTTATTGGATTATTATCGACATATTGTTGAGATGGGCTAGCTTTATCTAGTAGCCAATTTTCTGGAAAATTAATTTCTTCCCATTTTATTTTTCTTCGCGTTGTAATATTAGCTTTGCTAAAATTAGTTTCTATAAGAATAGTTTCATTTAAAGGTTTATCTACCATTTTACAATGAGGATTAAGCGTAAATAAAGGCTTATAATAAATTCTATAACAGATACATATTACCTCTGATCCTGGTACATAATTGTAGCCATGTGTTTTAACATTCAATGTTAAAGCATCTAAAATATTGACATCAGAAATGATAATTGTAAATTAGGATAAACATTAAAATAGACTGGACCATGAGCCAGACTTGATTGAACAATTCCCATAAGGGATTGTTTCCAATTTAAGTTTCTAGCATCTCTAAGAGCTGCTACAAAACTTTCTGGTAAACCTTCTAAAGTTAAAGGCTTAAATGCAATTTGCACTAATCCTATATGGATAAATTTATATTCTTTTTTGTATTTTTGCAAATCCCTTTTTGATAATAACTTTATTATCATTTCATCAGTATTTAAGGAAAATGTTTCCTCAGTTGTTTTAACAACTTGTTTTAATCCCAATTTTTCAAAGTTCCTAATTTATAAATTAGTTTGTAATCAATCTTTGGAATAGTCCATTTATTTAACAAATCTAATTGTGAGGAATATCATATTCTTCCTCCATACTGTTTTTAACAGTATCTTCTGATCTTAGAATATTCATATTTGAATATCAGAAATAAGTGTTGAAACAAACACACATACATCAAACAGAATACCATGGCTCTGATACCATAAAAGGCAGGACCTTTATGGGAAAAGAGGAGGAAACCATAAAACTCAGACAAGAGCAGAAGTTTAAGAGAAACGATGGAACGTTGGTGATTTTACACAGTCTTTATCCAGGATGCTAATATGTGGTCAGTACGGGTCTCACCTAACGCCCCACGCCTTCTTGGCTTTTTGGCTTAACGGGTTCCCGGCGGTCGACCTCCAATATAGCACCTTAGTGGGCTGTAACCGTATCCCACCATTACTCTTAATTTTTACTTTCATTGGGGTTTAAGATCTCTCTTTTATTATTATGATAATCTGTTGAGCATGGTGATGTTTCAACACTTATGTGTTTAGCCTCTTATTGAGGCGATCATACACAAATATAAATATATAAAAAATATAAAAATTACCAGAACTGAAGAGCTTAGACTTGAAGGCTTCCAAATTATTGCTGAATGTTTATTACAAGAGTGGGAGGAGATATACAAGAGAGAGGTGGTTCTAAAACCGGTGTCCTCTACTAACTACTAAGTCCTCTTTATATAGAGGCTCTAGCACCGCATATTAAGCGAATATTCGCTCATAATTGCGTATGACGCGTTTTGTATTACAAAGTCAAAAAGTAAACAGTAAAAGCTACAATAATGTAGTATACAAACAAAATAGTTTGTCGGCAGTTATAAAGATGAATTATGGTCCTTCTTTTCCTTCTTGTGGGGCCTATTGTTTTGATTGAGTTTTGACTTCCCAGCCGATTTTGCTGGTGTGAACTCTCTATCAGTTCTGCCATCATTTGCTCATAGGCTTCTTCATCCAGGGTTCATCTTCTTGGCTATCTTGTAAAATGAGTATCTTCTCCTATTTGTGAAGAGTCTGATTCAGACATTCTTGAGCTTGAAGAAGCTTCTTCTTTTCTAAAATTCTTGGCTATATTCTTCAGGACCTTTATGGGAAAAGAGAGGAGGAAACCATAAAACTCAGACAAGAGCAGAAGTTTAAGAGAAACGATGGAACGTTGGTGATTTTACACAGTCTTTATCCAGGATGCTAATATGTGGTCAGTACGGGTCTCACCCTAAACGCCCCACGCCTTCTTGGCTTTTTGGCTTAACGGGTTCCCCGGCGGTCGACCTCCATATTAGCACCTTAGATGGGCTGTAACCGTATCCCACAATTACTCTTAATTTTTTACTTTCATCTGGGGTTTAAGATCTCTCTTTATTATTATGATAATCTGTTGAGCATGGTGATGTTTCAACACTTATGTGTTAGCCTCTTATTGAGGCGATCATACACAAATATAAATATATAAAAATATAAATTACCAGAACTGAAGAGCTCTAGACTTGAAGGCTTCAAATATTATTGCTGATGAAGGTTTATTACAAGAGTGGGAGGAGAGTATTACAAGAGAGAGGTGGTTCTAAAACCGGGTCCTCTACTAATTACTAAGTCCTCTTTATATAGAGGCTCTAGCACCGCATATTACAGCGAATATTCGCTCATAATTGCGTATGACGCGTTTTGTATTACAAAGTCAAAAAGTAAACAGTAAAGCTACAATAATGTAGTATACAACAAAATAGTTTGTCGGCCAGTTATAAAGATGAATTATTGGTCCTTCTTTTCCTTTCTTGTGGGGCTATTGTTTTGATTGAGCTTTTGACTTCCCAGCCGATTTTGCTGGTGTGAACTCTCTATCCAGTTCTGCCATCATTTGCTCATAGGCTTCTTCATCCAAGGGTTCATCTTCTGGCTATCTTGTAAAATCTGAGTATCTTCTCCTATTTGTGAAGAGTCTGATTCAGACATTCTTGAGCTTGAAGAAGCTTCTTCTTTTCTAAAATTCTTGGCTATATCCTTCTTTATTTCTGCAATGTATTGTTGCATTTTTCTTCTTCACTGATATTGTCAGCCTTTCGTCATTTTTAGTTTCCTAACCTATGTTGAAAAGGGCTAGGAGCTTCTCTTTGTTGATTAATTTGTTGTTGTTTGCTATAAAGCTCTATGGTCTGCTGGATTTGATCCACTGTCTCTTGGCATTTAATTTTGCCATCCTCCTTCTTCATCATTTGTTTCCAGAATTTTGTCTTATAAGTTCTTCTGATGCAAAAAATATTTTCGCTGGTATAACCAGTTTCTGGAGTCCATTTCCATATCCATGGGATACTAAACTGGACAAAATAATGTAAAGAGGCCATTCCCTCAATTACATTATTCTCATGTTGGGCTTCTATCAGAGCCGGTGATAAATCTACCCATTGAGAGTATAAAGTTTTAAATAATTGGGATTCTCCCATGAAGATTTCAATGGATGGACCGTATGACTGCCACCATTTATGAAACCAAACCGGAATATCCGATTCATATATTTTAGAACAAATTTTTATAAACCACGAATGTTTGTGATTCTGATTATCAATCAGAAATACTTTATTAAAAGCATTAATATAATCCCAATAGTTATATCTAATGGGAGTTCTAGTTTCAGGGTGCAAAATTTCCCTGTCTTTTAAGGAGATATTCCCCAATTTTCAACAGATATTATCTGTTTAACCACAATTTTGCTGAAACTTATAATTTTATTACTACCCATATAATGAGTAATTTCGCAGGATTCTGCTTTGAGGAGTTCCTCATAATATATTCTGGACTTATATGTCTCAGAAGGATAGAATCCTGTATCAAAATACCTCTTGATTATAAACCAAGGCTGATCATTCCATTTTTTATCTTTTTGATCTAAAAGGAGTATAACATCCTTTTTTGGATTATTAATCCATCCTTCATCTTCACTTTCATTTATAGTGACCTGTGCATATGATGCTGTTTCTTCAGGGATATGTCCCTGTGATGCCTTATAGGCTAAAAACTCTTTATAAGTTTTTTCATCAAATTGATGTTTTGAGGATGATGCATATGATGCATTATCCATAGCTATAAGCTTCTTATTACCCATTTGATGGATAATTCTTTCTGTCCTCTCCCTCTATAAGAGGAAGTTCTTCCACGGCCTCTGCCTCTGTCCCAAGGGATCATGGCTGAAATATTTAACCACAAGAAATTATTATTTCCCGATGTTTTAGACCCCTTAGCTGATTTTCCAAGGATTTATTCTGAATTTAATTTGCTCAATAGCATGGTTTTTTGCCTTATCTGAAAAAACGGAATTTCTCTTATTTCTTGAATATTATTGTGCAATCCTATTATTTGGATCTGAATATAATTGTTTTTTCTATAATTTCAAATATTGCTATGCGCATAATTCCTCTTGAATGACTCATTAATTTAAATATTCTCTGGTAGAAAATCAGGTAAACTGTTATCAGTTCCCTTTTTTAAATGATTTCAAATCAAATGGTGCAAGATGTGATTGCCATCTGGCAAACATTTGCTTAGAAACATCATGTTTAAAATCTTTATTAAACATATACTTGGCTGCATTACAGTCAGTTCTAATTATAAATTTCTTTTGAATAATCATCTTGGAATTTTAACACACATTTAACTATTGCAAGGATTTCTTTTGCAACAGTTGCATAATTTTTCTGGCTTTCATTCCATTTTCCAGAATGAAATCTAACAAGATATTCTTGTTTGTTAATCGGAGATATTTGTTTTAAGATACCCCCGTAGCTATATGAGGCATCAGTTTCAACAATTTTTTCCCATTCTGGGTTTGTTATTGCTAAGCAAGGAAGGTTTTGAACCTTTTGCTTAATTTTTGTACTGCTTTAGTATGTTCGATAGACCATGGCTTAGGATTTTTCCTTAGCCTATCGTATAATAAGCATATTCTGAAATTTTTATAATAAGGAAGAATGTAATTTAACTTCCAAGAAATCTTTGTAATTGTGTTTTATCTAAAATCTCATCTGGGAATTTAGATGCAAACTCAATACTTCTATTAATTGGAATTATATTTCCTTGGTTAATATTATGACCTAGAAATCTGACTTTAATCTGAAAAAGAGACATTTTTGGTCTAGATATAACTAAACCATTTTTTAAAATTATATTTTTGAATATTTCTAAATGTTTAAAATGAGCTTCAATATCCTTTGAAAATACAAGGATATCATCAATATAGACAATAATAAATTCACTATAAGGAATAAAAATGTCATTCATGATATTTTGAAATTCTGATGGGCATTTTTCAATCCAAATGGCATAAACATTCCATTCATAATGCCCAACAGGTACTGTAAAAGCAGTTTTATACCTGTCTTTTTCTTCAATTTGTATTTGCCAGTATCCTGACTTTAAATCAATTTAGAAAATATATTTGACTCATATAATTGTCTAATAAATCTTTTTATTAGGTATAGGATACCTAATCCATTTTAAAACCTTATTTAGTGGTTTATAATTAATAACCAATCTGGGTGTACCTCTTTCCTGTTCGGAATGCTTATTAACATAAAAAGCTGTACATGACCATGGAGACTTTGAATTTCTAATTAAATTCTTGCTTAAAGAGATTTTATCTCTTGTTTACATAATTCCATATATTCAGAATTCATTTGACAAGGTCGAGCCTTGGTCGGAATCTGACTTTCATTAAAGTTTTCTTCATATGGAAGTGAAACGATATGTTTCTTTCTATCCCAGAAAGCATTGGGATGGTCATTACATATTTGTAAACTAAATTGGTGTTCTATAAGTTTAATTTTTTCTTGTAATTTCGGATTTTTAATTTTTTCTTGAATATTTAAAAAAATTATTTCTTTTTGTAAAAATTCAATTTGATTTATTTTTGCTTTAGCAATTCTTCTTTTAAATTATTCAATGTCCTTGTTATTGGATTAGAAATAAATTTAAAAACAATTTCTTTTCCTTCATACGTACCAGTTATTCCAGTACGGTCTACATTTTTTAAAGGAAATATTTTATCAAAGAAAGGGCTTCCAAGTATACTTGGTTACCAAGATTTTTAACTAAAACAAAACTTGTACTAATACAAGTATTATTTTGACAAATAAAAGCTTGAGGGATTTATAATTTACCTCTAATTTTCCTTTCCCAGCATGACTGAGAGTATGTGTAGTTTTATGATAATACTTTGTAGGAATTAACCTTCCTGTATACAATTAAATCTGCACCACTATCAAAGAGTGCAACTACTTCTATTAAGAAATCATTGCCTATTAGTAATTTAATTTTTCCATGCCATTTTGAGAAGTAATTATTTCTCTTATATTTTTCAGATATAATTCTGATTCTTCTATTGGTTGTATATTAGTTTATCTTTTTCCAAACATATTATTCTATTGTCTAATTCTTTATTATTTTTGTTGTAAAAATTTTTACTTCTGATTTTAAATTATCAATTTCTCTTTTTAATCTGTTGTATATCAACAGGTTTTTTATCTTTA
>CM046423.1:8384414-8389414 GCA_025506505.1 Flaveria sonorensis
AATCATTTATAAAAAGGGAACTGATAACAGTTACCTGATTTTCTTACCAGAGAATATTTAAAATAATGAGTCATTCAAGAGGAATTATGCGCATAGCAATATTTGAAATTATAGAAAAAACAATTAATATTCAGATCCAATAATAGGATTGCACAATAATATTCAAGAAATAAGAGAAATTCCGTTTTTGTCAGATAAGGCAAAAAACCATGCTATTGAGCAAATTAAATTCAGAAAAAATCCTTGGAAAATCAGCTAAGGGGTCTAAAACATCGGGAAATAATAATTTCTTGTGTTTAAATATTTCAGCCATGATCCCTTGGGACAGAGGCAGAGGGCCGTGAAGAACTTCCTCTTATAGAGGGAGAGGAACAGAAAGAATTATCCATCAAATGGGTAATAGAAGCTTATAGCTATGGATAATGCATCATATGCATCATCCTCAAAACATCAATTTGATGAAAAACTTAAAAGAGTTTTTAGCCTATAAGGCATCACAGGACATATCCCTGAAAAACAGCATCATATGCACAGGTCACTATAAATGAAAGTGAAGATGAAGATGGATTATAATCCAAAAAAGGCTGTTATACTCCTTTTAGATCAAAAGATAAAAAATGGAATGATCAGCCTTGGTTTATAATCAAGAGGTATTTTGATACAGGATTCTATCCTTCTGAAGACATATAAGTCCAGAATATATTATGAGGAACTCCTCAAAGCAGAATCCTGCGAATTACTCATTATATGGGTAGTAATAAAATTATAAGTTTCAGAAAAATTGTGGTTAAACAGATAATATCTGTTGAAAATTGGGGAATATCTCCCTTAAAGACGGGAAATTTTGGCACCCTGAAACTAGAACTCCCATTAGATATAACTATTGGGATTATATTAATGCTTTTAATAAAGTATTTCTGATTGATAATCAGAATCACAACATTCGTGGTTTATAAAAATTTGTTCTAAAATATATGAATCGGATATTCCGGTTTGGTTTCATAAATGGTGGCAGTCATACGGTCCATCCATTGAATCTTCATGGGAGAATCCCAATTATTTAAAACTTTATACTCTCAATGGGTAGATTTATCACCGGCTCTGATAGAAGCCCACATGAGAATAATGTAATTGAGGGAATGGCCTCTTTACATTATTGTGTCCATTTAGTATCCCATGGATATGGAAATGGACTCCAGAAACTGGTTATACCAGCGAAAATATTTTTTGCATCAGAAGAACTTATAAGACAAATTCTGGAAACAAATGAGGAAGAAGGAGGATGGCAAAATAAATGCCAAGAGACAGTGGATCAAATCCAGCAGACCATAGAGCTTTATAGCAAACAACAACAAATAATCAACAAAGAGAAGCTCCTAGCCCTTTTCAACATATTGTTAGGAAACTAAAAATGACGAAAGGCACTGACAATATCAGTGAAGAAGAAATAATGCAACAATACATTGCAGAAATAAAGAAGGATATAGCCCAGAATTTTAGAAAAGAAGAAGCTTCTTCAAGCTCAAGAATGTCTGAATCAGACTCTTCACAAATAGGAGAAGATACTCAGATTTTACAAGATAGCCAAGAAGATGAACCCTTGGATGAAGAAGCCTATGAGCAAATGATGGCAGAACTGGATAGAGAGTTCACACCAGCAAAATCGCTGGGAAGTCAAGCTCAATCAAAACAATAGGCCCCACAAGAAAGGAAAAGAAGGACCAATAATTCATCTTTATAACTGGCCGACAAACTATTTGTTTGTATACTACATTATTGTAGTTTTTACTGTTTACTTTTTGACTTTGTAATACAAAACGTCATCTACGCAATTATGAGCGAATATTCGCTGTAATATGCGGTGCTAGAGCCTCTATATAAAGAGGACTTAGTAATTAGTAGAGGACACCGGTTTTTAGAACCACCTCTCTCTTGTAATACTCTCCTCCCACTCTTGTAATAAACATTCAGCAATAATATTTGAAGCATTCAAGTTAGAGCTCTTTCAGTTCTGGTAATTTTATTTTTTTATATATTTATATTTGTGTATGATCGCCTCAATAAGAGGCTAAACACATAAGTGTTGAAACATCACATGCTCAACAGATTATCATAATAATAAAAGAGAGATCTTAAACCCCCAGATGAAAGTAAAAAATAAGAGTATTGTGGGATACGGTTACAGCCCATCTAAGGTGCTAATATGGGAGGTCGACCGCCGGGGAAACCCGTTAAGCCAAAAAGCCAAGAAGGCGTGGGGCGTTTAGGGTGAGACCCGTACTGACCACATATTAGCATCCTGGATAAAGCTGTGTAAAATCACCAACGTTCCATCGTTTCTCTTAAACTTCTGCTCTTGTCTGAGTTTTATGGTTTCCTCCTCTTTTCCCCATAAAGGTCCTGCCTTTTATGGTATATTCTAAGATCAGAAGATACTGTTAAAAACATATGGAGGAAGAATATGATATTCCTCACAATTTAGATTTTAAATAAATGGACTATTCCAAGATTGATTATAAACTAATTTATAAATTAGGAACTTTTGAAAAATTGGGATTAAAACAAGTTGTTAAAAAACTGAGGAAACATTTTCTTAAATACTGATGAAATGATAAAAAGTTATTATCAAAAAGGATTTGCAAAATACAAAAAAGAATATAAATTTATCCATATAGGATTAGTGCAAATTGCATTTAAGCCTTAACTTTAGAGGTTTACCAGAAAGTTTTGTAGCAGCTCTTAGAGATGCTAGAAACTTAAATTGGAAACAATCCCTTATGGGAATTGTTCAATCAAGTCTGCTCATGGTCCAGTCTATTTTAATGTTTATCCTAATTTACAATTATCATTATCTGATGTCAATATTTAGATGCTTTAACATTGAATGTTAAAACACATGGCTACAATTATGTACCGGATCAGAGGTATATGTATCTGTTATAGAATTTATTATAAGCCTTTATTTACGCTTAATCCTCATTGTAAAATGGTAGATAAACCTTAAATGAAACTATTCTATAGAAACTAATTTTAGCAAAGCCAATATTACAACGCGAAGAAAAATAAAATGGAAGAAATTAATTTTCCAGAAAATTGGCTACTAGATAAAGCTAGCCCATCTCAACAATATGTCGATAATAATCCGATAAATATTTCACAAACCAATGAAGGGTCAGTTCAAATACAATTTGAAAATAATAAAATAAAATATGAACCCTCCTTGTCTAAATCAGTGTCATCACACTATTATATTTCTCCTGTAGATTACACAGTTAGAAGTCCTTCTAGGGCATCAACATCTAGGATCAGGGAAGAACTTCCTGAAAGAAAAATAGATGAATTAAGAATAAACTCACGGAAATATAGTTCGAGGAATTAGAATAGATCCGGAACTAACCGAATCAGAAATATTTTGTATAATATGAATACAAAAGAAAAATTAGATTTTACTCCGGGATCACCGGTAAGAGAAGAAATTTCTAAAGAATTTCTCCCAACCCAAATGGGATTATTTAGAACATGGTTTTTCAAAAATTTTGAAAAAACAGACAAAGAATTTTCAGAAAAGAATTTATGATGAATTAAATGAGAAACAAGAAATTATACCTTTTGTTCCATGGTTTATTGAAAAATATACTAATAGTATTATTTCTGTTATAGAAAGAAATTTTAATATTAATGGAAACATAGTATCAAATGTTTTCCCTCCTACAAATGGTTTTAAAATTGAAAAACAAGGAGAGGAAAGATACTATCAAGCTTTTCAAAAAACTTCTGGAAGGTGAAACCTTGCAGACGACTATTTCTCATATAAATGGTTTAATAAACAACAAAATTATTCAAATCTTTATTTAATAATACTTGGAGAACAACTCCAGGATATTTCAAAAAAAATGGATAGAATACTATGCCATTTAAAAGAAAAACAAAGTATCATAATAAATGATCAATAAAAATAAAGAGTCTATTGCGACTCCTAGCATTCAATTACCTCCTAAGTAACAGATTTCAAAATAAATCTGAAGAAATTTCAATGCAACGCTAAATGATACAATTAATATTTTAAAAAATTTAAAAATAAATACATTATCAGATTTTGAAGATAGTCTAAAAGAAGAAGATTATAAGGAAAAAATCAATGATGAGATCATGAAGTTATCTAAGTTTGCTGATAAGCCAACTCAGAGGATGTATTATTATCCTAGGCCTACTCCACAGGATGTTCTAATAGAAGAACAAGAATATGTAATTAGTAATTCATATAGTGGAAAAATGATCTATGAATGGAACATAGATGGTCAAACAGAAGGGCAGATTTATAATACTGTCCATAGGATGCTTATGTATAGCACTATTTGTCAAAACAATAAGAATACAATTAAGACAATATCTCAGATGATTATATCAGGTTTTACAGGCCAACTTAAAGGTTGGTGGGATAATTATCTATCAGATTCAGATAGACAAGAGATCCTCAATAGTACAAAAGAGGACAATGGTGTTGTTGAAAACAACTCAGTTTATACTCTAATAGTTAATATTATAGAACATTTTACAGGCAGATGGTCTGATAATTCAGAAAATATTAGGACTCTTCTACAGAATCTTAAGTGTAGAACCCTAACGTCTTTTAGGTGGTATAAAGACACTTTCTTAAGTAGAGTTATGGAACTCCCTGAGTCTAATAGCTCACATTGGAAGTCAAAATTCGTAGATGGTCTTCCATATTTATTTGCAGAAAGAGTTAGGAATAACCTAAGAAAAGGAGGAATAAGTATAAACTATGATGATTATACTTACGGCAAGTTAATAGGAACTTGTATTCAAGAAGGTTTAAATTTATGTAATGAAATTAAATTAAATCAACAAATTAAAAAACATTCTTTAAATGAAAAGAAACAATTAGGTGAATTCTGTAGTCAATTTGGTATAGAAGGAACCAAAAAATAATACTAAGAAAATTAAGAAATCTAATCCCTACCAACATCAAAAAAGAAAAA
>CM046423.1:8394414-8499414 GCA_025506505.1 Flaveria sonorensis
ATACAATCGTTCGATTGAAAGCAAGAGATATACAGAGCAAAGATCGATTGAAAGAGGAAGCAGCCTCTGTTGTAGGGCTGTTCACGAGCAGAGCCGAACCGATCGGACCTTTGCTCATGCTTGGCTCGTTTCTAAACCGAACCGAGCCGATCGGCTCGTTTACAACTGAGCAGAAAATCGATCGGCTCGTTTACAACTGAGCAGAAAATCGAGCGAGCATTTTTCGAGCGTTAATTTTAGAGCGAGCGTCGAGCGAGCGCAAACGAGCACCGAAAAAATTGTACAACCCAACTATCTTGTATGTCATACAATTTATATTGCGGTTAACATGTGTAATGACTTAAAAAGTATCACATTTCATAACTAACATTTTTATGGTATAACATATGTTATGGTTGACGATAATGCTAAGGCTATAGCGGATAAGGCGGAGAATATATTGCAGAGAACGATGACGGTGAGAGCGGGAGATGATTGATAAAACTTGTCTCTTAGTGGCTTGAGATTTAAATTTTATGCTTAGTTTGAAATTCTTTATTAGGTTGATTGATCAAATATGCGTAAATATAATTATAAATTTATATATAGTAGGCCAAATCGACTAGAGTACTATGTATAAACTATATAAACATATATATGTATATATTCGAGCCGAACCGAGCGAGCGAACCTTCGCTCGTGCTTGGCTCTTTTACAAACCGATCCGAGCTGATCGGCTCGTTACACCGAGCAAAAATTCGAACAAGCATTTTCGAGCAATTCCGAACGAACGTCGAGCGAGAGGCGAGCGGCGAGCGGTTTGAACAGCCCTACTCTGTTGTGTTGCGGTGTTCAATCAACATCGATTGATCCGTAAGAAAACAATCGATTCTAGGTATCAAAGGAGGTAACAGAGAATTTGTTCTTGGTTTGAAATCAAAGGAGGTAACAGAGAATCTGTTCAATTGAACATATAAGGAATAGAAGGATTGTAACCCAGGTTTGTTTGAAGTGAACAAAAGTCCAAGGGGCTGTTTGAACTCAAATTTAGGTTCAATTTCACGGGGATTTTTGTTGTCTGTTTTGTTGCGAGAATTCGAAACAAAACAAGATTGTTTTGGATAACGAAAACAGAGACAAAACCGTTTGTATTGTGTGTTCTTATTGCAAGAGACGAGTATTCGTTTTGATTTTCGGTCACAAATCAAAGGATTTGGGCTGTTTTAAATTCGTGATTAAAGCCAAACCCTATGAGATCAAGAAGGATTGTGATCAAATTGAAATTTTGCAAGATCAATTTGAATCGTTGAATTGATTAAGAAAAGCACAAAAAAATCGAACCTTTATGGTTCATATAGCAAGTTAACACCGAATCTCTACAATTCGTATTGCAAGTTAAACTCCGAATATTTGATGTTCGTTGAGTAAGCAGAGCAAGTTTCGAATCAATCGTGGTTCGTTCGAATAGCAAGTCAAATTGAACCCTTTGTGGTTCATAGCAAGTTAAAACAAACCCGTGTGGTTTGTAGCAAGTTAAAACAAACCCGTGTGGTTTGTAGCAATCTCGAACCTCTTTTGATTCATAGCAAGTTAAACCGAACCCTTGTGGTTCATAGCAAGTTAAGCAAACCCATTGGTTTGTAGCAATTCGAACCTTTGGTTCAAATAGCAAGTCGAACATTATTTATTCAATAGCAAGTGCAAATAGAATCATTTGATTCAACTTTGCAAGAAAAATCAATTTTGTATCTCTGATTTACCACAGGCAACCACATAGAACCTAAACTTTAAAGGGACCCAATTATTTATCTTTTTTTGTCATTTAGGTATTGCATGCTCGATTAATATTTTGAAATCATTATACATTATTGGTATTTACCTTATTAACCAAATTAAGTTCAAAAAATAAAATTTGTTGTTGGCTCGATTACGTATGCTACTATTTTGTTTATATGTTTGCTCTGTGATTGTTGGATTTACTTCATTTTGGTGCAAACTTTGGGCTTGCCTTCATGATTACTAGACTTGTATGTTGTCGGGTCGATAATTACAAGATTTGTGCTCTGATGTCGGTATGGGAATGATGTAAGGTCGATGTACACCTGAGACTGTGTGCGATTGCTTCTAAATTACAGGTGTTGCCTAGATGGATTGATGATGATGACAGTTCGTTTGTCTAAGGTTTGTCGTTGGTTTGATTATGAGCGCAGGGCCCTAATTAATTACTATTGTTAGTTTGGTTGGGTTTGATGATTGTGATGGTTCTTTCATCTAACATTGACTTTGTTGTTGGCTTGGTTATGTATGCAAAACCCTAATTAATTAAATGTTTCTTTCATCCAAGATCTGCTTTGTGGCTAGGATATTAAATTTGTGTTCTGCAATGGTAATGAAACTTGGTCGACGTGATGATCTTAGGTCCATTTAAGACTGTCTTTAACCCCTAACTTGGTATTGAAGGGCTTAAACCATAATCTCTTTTGGTGTAAACCCTAAACTTAAGCGCCCTCCTCTATCAATGAGCATTGTTATTCCTCATCGTTTGAAAATTATGTGCTATTCCTCATCGTTTTAAGATCATATAAATATAATTTGACTAGTTGAGATGTTTATGATTATGTGCTACAATGCTTAATTCTTAGGCGATGATGATTGTAGATTAACGGGCCGTGATGATAAAAAAAAAATTTGTCGTTCGATCTTTGTTATTTCAATTGTTAGCAAGATGAATGTGAAGGCTCAGATCTGAGATCACGGTAGAAAATAGTTCATATCCATTGCTTTAGCACAACCAACATTCTTGTTTGTAGATGCAACGGATTTATCCGTGCTGAGCTAAAACATTCATGATTTTTTATGTCACCAATAGTAACACTGCAATTGTATCGAGTACAACCCGCTGCACAAACTCGGCCTTGAGGGTGTGCCAAGTGGGCAACTGCACAAGACCCAAACCTTCGAAGGTCGATTAACATATTTTAAAAAGATTATATACTTATTAGTAATTATATATTATAAAGCACCCCAATAAACTAATAAACCTTTTAAGACTAATAACATGGTTATGGGGCAGGTTAACTCAATCAACCAAATTAATTTAAAAACTAAAAACCAACGATTTTAACTCATTCGACTATCGATTACACTTAAATATCTGCATTTTATCGATTCTTACTCAACGATTTAGCATCCTGGCATTGACATGCAAGCCCTAACATACAAATTTCTAGTTTAAGTAACCTATTTTTACTAGCCGCATAATACAAAGAAAATCTACAGGTTCTCAAAACCAAACAAGGAATACTCATGTGATTTTAATATCAAAATAACAAAATTCTCGTTTATAATTTCAGTTAACAAAAACAAACACAAATACCAACGAATATCCTTTTACCAAACCAATAAAAAGATCACCCACCACCCATCCAGAGGCTACCAATTCAAGACAACCATCATCTCTTATTAATTCATGGTTCAAAAAAAAAAAAAAAAAAAAAGTTGTATTCTATCATTTGATGGTTCAAAATGTGGTAACGTAGCGTTATGGGTCAAAAAGGGTAAAAGGTGTTGAAGAAATTGTCCGGAAACCACGAACCCACAGTTTCGACCACTTGCAGCCCCCACCGGCCCACTTTTTGTTCTGCTAAATTCACTGCATCCGACCACCCCCACACCTCACGCCACCACCATGGATACATTTCATCCACCACACTTCAATTTCATTCACCACAATTCATATTACAAATTCATTTGCAGCTTATTCGGTTGTTTCCGTTCATAAGGTATTGTTGTGTGATACGTGTGGAGGTTAGGTTGTTGATTGTTGAGAAATCTCGTTTTGTTGTGTAATCGGTATGGACGTTGTTGATTGTTAGGAATTCTCGTTTAGTTGTGTGATCGGTGTGTTTTGTTGATTATTAGGAATTCTGTAGTGCTGTGCGAATCTCGCTTCGTTGTGTAATCGGTATGAAAGTTGTTGATTGTTAGGAAATCTCGTTTTGTTGTGTAATCGGTATGAAAGTTGTTGATTGTTAGGAAATCTCGTTTTGTTTTGTAATCGGTATGAAAGTTGTTGATTGTTAGGAAATCTCGTTTGTTGTTATCGGTATGAAGTGTTTGACTGTTAGGAAATCTCGTTTTGTTTTGTAATCGGTATGAAATTTTTTGATTGTTAGGAAATCTCGTTTTGTTGTGTAATCGGTATGAAGTTGTTGATTGTTAGAAATCTCGTTTCGTTGTGACTTGTGTGATCCGTGTGAAAGTTGTTGATTGTTTGGAACTTGTGTACGCGTTGATGATGAGAATCGTGATGCGTTGATGTGTTTGAAATTGAAGTTGTACCGATGGATTTAAACGTTTGATCTTCAAAAGTGTGTTGGAATCTGGATTCAGAGTATGATGATTAGAATTTTTGAGGCATTCATGTGTTTGAATATTATATAATACCGATGGATTTGAACTTTTGTTCTTCAGAATTCAAATCTGTCGGTTTAGAGTCTAGGTTTAGCGTATGATGATGACAATCAAGATGCATTGATCTGTTTTTGAGATGATACCGATGTATTTCAACTTTTGATCTTCAAATCTAGATTCAAATGCATTAGATATGTTGAGGATTATGTTCATAGTTCATACGATCGCTGATGCGTTCCATCTTCATAATCGGTCCATTTTAGATTCAAAATTAATAATGATGTTGCATTATTGATCTGATCTGATCTAACTTTGCGATGTATGGATTTACAGGTTGAAAACTACAGATCGAATCAACTTGACATGATCCTGAAAATTGTTGCGCAATTCTGACAATTGATAATTGTGTCATTAACAATCACATCAGGATAAAATCAAACTATCATGGAAGTACGAAGAATGAACATGAAGATGAGCGGTGGTGCTAGTGCTACAACGGTGGTGCAGCCACCGCGGCACACTACAGCACAACCACAGTACGACAACAGATCACGATCATCGTCATCATCAAAGATGATGGTGATATCGAAATCGAAGAGCAGAAGCAGCTACTTCAGCCTTGAATCAATGCTGGTGCTGTTGGGACTAACAGCATCACTGCTGATACTGCCTCTGATACTTCCACCATTACCTCCACCGCCGCTCATGCTGCTGCTGCTTCCGATCTTCATATTGGGTGTTCTCATGGTGTTCGCCTTCATGCCTTCGGGGTCTACTGCTCGTCACAAAGCGATCGTCTAGATCGCCTTTTTTGTTCGGGTTGAAATCAGTTGTTGCCATTGTGACTTGTGGTAGTGTTAAGAGATGTAAAGGAGCATACTTTTAGGTAAGAAAAATGTTTTTCATTGTTTTGTTTATGATATGTAATTTACTAAATCTGTTATACAATCAATCTTTGAAAAATTAGTGAGAAAATGAGTTTTTGCTCATTTTGGACCTGATGTTATATGTAATTATTGTTACATGTAGTTCTTAATTTGTAACATACATTCTTATTTAAAAGAGCACTCACATTAGAGTTCCAATAATCTTATTTATCTTTAAGAAATAAGTAAAAGTTTATAATATTATCTTTAAAAAATAAGTAAAAATTTATAATTAAAATAAAACAATATAAATTCTTTATAATTTTCTTGTCTATAAATTATATAAATTATAATGATTGATGTCAGAGACTTTAATTTTTTTATAAAACTTCAGGTAATTTTTAATTAAACTATAAGGATAAAGAGAAGCATTCTGGTGTAAATGTTTTACAAGTTATTTCAACAAGCTAAAAAGTGTATAAAACGAAGATAAGATAAATATACCGGTTTCAAAATTTATGTGTTTCAAATGAGAGTGTTGATAAATAATAGATCGGTTCTAAAAGTTGTGTTTGAAATGAGAGTGACGAGAGAATTTGGTAGGGAAATTGTAGGAGATGTATGGATGAAGAAGCTTTAAAAGATTTATAAGTAAAAAGTTAATAACCTCAGTGTTATGGCCTACCGGTACGTGTAATTGAAATTGAATTCAATAATCGGGATAATTCGAGAGCCGTGTAGTATAATTTCAGATTGAAGATGGTTCATCTGAATAAATCAATTCAATACAACTCAAACAAGAGTAAAAACAAGAATGCTTTGATAGTGTGATTCGAATCATAGAATGAGACTAGATCAAGAAGAACGTATGTTGCAGGAATGGAGCCTAAAACTACCTTCGATGGTAGTTAATTTTCTAAAGGAAATCGTCTCAAAAATTGCTCCATTTTAAATTCGAATTTCACATGTGTAATTTTCGAAAAATCAAATCCTAATAAATTTTAGTGAAGCAAATTTATTCAAAATAAGTTTTGCCCTTAGATTGCGCTCCCAAAGGTTTTGCCCTCAGACCCCTGCTAAAGGGGCGCTACCTCCTTGGAACTCTCAATACTTAGAGGTTTTGTCCCCCAACAAGGCATAACAAATGAGGTTCTAATAATGGAAATCACAATAAGCTTAAACTAGTGTGCACTCCGCACCTATAGATATGAATGTTATGGTTGGGATATTGAAGGATAAAGCTATCGAACACTAAGTGCTGATTGTTGTTGCCGAACCAATCCAAGTGCTGAAGATAAGTCTGACTGCTGAACACTTCATTTGTCGACCATGTGCCGATCAACTATGAACACACTTTATCTGCCAACCACCAGTTGTATGTGTTGATTCACTGCTTTTGTAGACAATAATATCAATGCTTAAAGGTAGTGGTGTTACCAGACACTATAACTGTCAAAATCAGTTGTGCTGATTTCTTGTCTATGTTGTACAGTTTCTTGTACCCGATAGAATTACACATTCGTGGTATGTTATAATGTGTAGATCGTTGTATAATTACCTCACACACATAGTTGTAAGATTACTCACACGTATAGTTGTAAGATTAATCATTTTGATATTGAATTGTTGATTAACGAAAGCTTAGAGTTTCACAATTAAGATCTATGAATCTCACAAGTGTATTGGAGTCTCTACATCTCAATTGTGAAGTTAGTTATCACAATTAAGATCTATGAATCTCACAAGTGCATTGGAGTCTCAATTGTGAAGTTAATGAACACCAATTATTGTGTCTTCAAATCTTCTTTTGAAATTAGATATGAAAAACACTTGTTTTTGGTAAAATTGATGAAAAATCATGGTTGTGTAAAATCAATTACACATGTACATGATTGTTAAAGAAAAAAACATAGGTGTGTACCGAAGCACAACACACTGATGTGTGAATACATTTACATAGTCGTGTAATTCTTTGCTGTAATATTTAAACTTTGAATAAAAAGGGTTTTTACTTTAGTCTTTGAGACTAATACATTATGTACTCATTTAAAATGGGTAATATATATGTATGATGCATACCTTCAAATAAAAGACCCTCAAGATATGAAGAATGAATAGTAGGGCTTGAGAAATGGATCAAACCAATTATGCTTAAGCGTATTTGCATATGTACACTTACTAGGCCATGCCATGTTTCAATTTCAACTTCAACCAAATAATTTTGAATTACATTTGAAGTTTTAAATTTTCACTTTGCTTGGTAAACTCTTTAAAGATCTATGTTAGATGATTGTATCTAGTCGGATGCAAAATCATGATTTAAAAAAAAAAATTAAGAAAAAACATAATCTTTCATGTGACATGTGGTTGGTCCTACTGAGACCCAATAATAACATAACATGTGGCCAGCACTGTTCAAACCGATCACAAATAATAAGGGTTTATTTTGTTCTTAAAAAATGTTTTTTTATTTATTTAGTTCTTTTGTTGTGTTGCATTTATTTGATTGTAAACAATCTTTTCATGCATACATTTCATGGCTTATATCAAAAGTTATGGATTTCTTCCTTCCACTACAAATATTGAAAGATCTGTATACATTTCGTGGCGGAGATAAAGTTTCAACCGACTAAATTTTCTATTAGTGGAAAATGCCGTCAATTAATATAGTCCTTGTAAATACACTTTTTGTTTGAAAACAAGCAAGTTTCACAAGTTAAATTCAATCGTCGGCTATCTTAAACTATAGCAGCAAAATTAGAACATTTAGAGTTCACCTCAATTTATCACTTTTAACAAAAATTCTATGTTGAACAACTAACTACAGTTCACAAACCACATTAAACTGGATGTATTTGATGAATTGGTCGGATCAACCGGTTTCAATGTTTTGCCTGTTACTTTCAAAAGAATTAGTTCAAGTCAAATTTCTAAAATAATAAAAATACATATACATAACTATATATTTCAAATACATATAACACTAATTAGTTTACATGACAGTTTCAAATTCATAACATTAGGTTTCAAAAAACAAACAACTCCAATTGGATTACATGATAGTTCCAAATTCATAACATTAGGTTTGACAGTTAAACAGGTAAACCATCAAAACCAAACCTTATAAAGTTTAAAATTATCCAAACCGTCAGACTTTTTAAGTTTTAATCAGCCAATCAGGTTTTAAAGGTTTATAAAATTATAATTGTTTTCGCTGAGTTTCAAGTTTTATGTTTAAGGAAAAGAAAATATAATAAATTTTATGTTTGTTCAATATTTAAATATATATATATATATACATACATATATATTGTAGTTTTACAAGCATGCCAAACCAATTTTTAGAATATAATTTAAACACTTGAACCAAACCATGTATAGTAAGGGCCAGTTCTCTGGCTTTGTGTTGCATTTGCACATCCCTAGGGGCATGCATCATGCATCATGCACCATGCATCATGCACCATGCATCATGCACCATGCACCATGCATCATGCATCATGCACCATGCACCATGCATCAAGCATCAAGCATCATGCACAATGCACCATGCACAATGCATCATGCACCATGCACAATGCATCATGCATGTGAAACTGTTAAGATAAGAATAGTCCCATGGAGCTTCTTCACAAATCTCTATTGTCATATCACTTGTACATGATCATTTGACATTGATTCATTAAAACAGGACCCACAAATATCCAAAATTTCTTCTTCATCTTCTTCTTAAACAACATATCATCATCATACATGAAGCAAAAATGGAGGAAGATGATGCTCTACAACAGCCAAAAGCTCCTGCCCCTGGCCTGCCTCCTCCATCACGACACCACCCAACCGCTTAGCGGCTTCCACCAGTTGCCCCCTTAGATGTTGGGACAGCAAACAGCCACCTGCCTTTACACACTCCCTATACAGTGGCAGGTATGCTATTGCAACCCTTAACGGGCCGGGCAGGTCCATTAAGCATATGGGCGACCCGCCCCATTTCAAGATGCTAACCAGATTAAAGTAATGGACCTGACCTTGCCTCAGCCCGTCTAAGAAAGCCGCCTCGGACCATTGTTCGTGAAGGAAGTCACGCAGCTCAGGGGCAACTGAGTCGTCGTCTGACCTGGAAATGGTATCAGCCACTGCATATGTTGCGACTGGGTCCCCAAGGAAATTGGATTGTAGGAGAAAGGCGACACCATCGAGGGACCCGCCGCTTCTTTCACCGGCGGCTTTGAGGATTTCAATGCTGAGCGCCGCCAGGACGTGTTGTGGGACGTGTGGGAGGAGATAGGCGGCAATGTCGACTTGGCTGCTTGATGTGGCGGCTGTTAGGGCTAGACAAAGTTCCATGTCTCTGCAGCCTCGTTTGACAAACCACTGGACCACCTGCATGCAGCCCCGTTCGGCGGCTCTCATTAACGGACCTAAGAAGGCCATGGCATTTCCCTCTTCCACTAGGCATTCCATGGTGCCTATCTTTCCGTAGTGTGAAGCGAACCCTAATGCCAGGTCAACGTCTACATCCAAGCTGTTCCTTTGAGCAATCTAAAAGGTCAACTCCCAAATTAGTAGACAAACAAAAAGAAGAAAACAAGTAAGCAAAAGAATGAGAGGATAAACGAGTCATAGGAATATATGAAAAATATTAATCAAGTCAAATAGTCCAAATGAGATCATTTAAACAAAATTGTGCTGCAGTTAGTAGATAAGCAGATATCATGCTTTAAATTTATGTCTATTTCCTACACCTCCGGTGTAAAGATAACAAAGGGAGTATTAATACTCCAACCTATTAACAGCCTTTAGCCTTAGCTAATTTGGTCTTTGGGATTTATATAACTTATTTTTCTCTGCATGATGCTACTAAAGAAGAAATAATATTTGTTATGGTGATATGATATAATATTTAGTATGATATTTGATGGTATGATATTGTTTCTCGTGTATGTCTCCGATACAGGGTTGTAAAATCGGGCTAGGCGGCTGATTAATCGGGGATTAATCGGTAGTCGGCCCCTAGCCTTGTCGATTTCATCTAATCGGCGCCATTAATCGCTAGTCGGTCCTAGGCGGAAGAAATCGGGATTAATCGGTGGTAATCGGAGTTAATAGGTGTAATCAGAGGTTTTTTCTAGGCGGTCAAAGTCGGTCAATGGGATATTTTTGCTTATTAAGTTAGATCTGACCCTCTGCTCCAGCGACCCCCTTTGCGCCGGCGACCTGCTCTGCTCCGTCGACCTGCTCTCTACGCCGAGTCTCCAGCAGTCCTTCCAAGTTCCAACCATCGGTTTTTGGTTAGTCTCTTAGACTCTTGGTGCTTGATAATTGGTAAATGGTTTACTAATTTTGCAACAAAAACCTGAAACTTACTCAACAACAAGTGAACAAGCTATTGTATATTGTCAATTGTATATTGTCAACTATATATATATATATATATATATATATATATATATATATATATATATATAAAATTTATAAAAAATACATATAAAATCTCCTAACCGATCAATCCCGATTACTCCCTAGTCCCTACCTCGCCGCCCGACTAGCGCCTAGCGATTTTTACAACACTGCTCCGATATTATGTTTAAACAATAATTTTACTGAGCCAGGTCTCTTTGGGTGCAGCCTCTCTATCACAAGGCTTGTGCTCAACTCACAATCCCCAGACAGGCAGACCCTACTCGTTGAGTGGGATTTCAATGGGTATGTTTTCTTCTTCTTCTACCTATTGAGAGTTACAAAATTATCAAAAATCTTCTCAGTATTCTTTTTCCAGACCTAACAGTCGGTTTTTATGATCTTTACAACTGTTTAAACATGTATTTTGCCCTTCATCCTAGCATCTATACAGCCTCAACCACCAAAAAAGCTCTGGGATTTAAAAAAAAAAGCGCAAATAACAACATGGAACTAATTACAAGAATAAACACATAATGAATCAAACATGAAATATTTTTGTTGTAGCAAAAATGTGAAGTAAATGTAAGAGCTAGAAATTCAGCTGCCTGTACAAAGAAACAGCAATATAAGCATAGACATCTGATGCAGTCTTACTTTTAAGCATATAACTAATAAAAAACTTTACTAGCAAGTATCTAAGCTAACTTATAAACAAATCAAATCAACCCCAAATAGAGGTGATGATTTTGACTCATTTACACCAAAGGCTTGATTTGGGTTACATCCCATCTCTAATATATCCAATGGGCCTCAGAGTCCAGATGTACTAGCATATTCAATATCAAATGCATAAAACTTCATAACTCAATCTAACTATACTAAAGTTAGATTACTAATATATACCTATGGTACTATGGTATTTGTATTTAACACGTAAAATATGCCTAAAAAATGTTTGTAGGTCGATCCAACCAAGTTCAACCGATTACGATCAGCACTAAAATTAATCATTTTGAACCAAAGCTGTTTTGACCTGTTACCAAACCTGGCTGACCTGTCCATTTTTAAGCCTCAATAACAAGCAACAGGTATGATCACATTTTTATTGCACATGTAAAATTTCTGGTTACCTGTAATAATATGCGAACGAGTTCTGTGCTTCCAAACCGTGATGCCTCGAGAAAGCATTGGTTTACATTATCTGCACCCCCTTCCACTAACATAGCTAGCAACCCTTGAACAGCAGTTGCTGACATACCTGATGCCCAACCCGGATCAAAGGAACTTGAAAAAAGAGTAAGAGGAAAGCAAGCTGCATCAAATGCCTCTGTGAAATCCTTTCCTGTTAGATGATTTCCAGCTAGATCCAAGAAACTTTTGAAGGCTGACAGCTGTAATTGAACCTGAACAGCAGAGTTTTGATTCACCCTATCTTTGTTCCCCTGGCAACGAGAATGAAACCCTATACACTTCAAAGCCCATTCAGTGAACTTCTGGACCTTAGCACCAGCTTCAGCCTTCAAAACCTCATCTCCGTTGCACTCCTGTAATCGTTCATGCAAACTGCAAAAAAAAATAACATATTATAATTAATAAACCATACATACATTCTGAGGATATAATTGTTCATGCATATGCATATTATGATTCCGAGTGTCCCATAAAAAGGTGCCACTTGACTCAATAGTAAAACAAGAAACTTTAGCTATTTGTAAAAAGTACTCAATGTAGACCAAAATCAATGTTAATCACTATTTTACACATCTTAGCATGTGATTGGTTCCTGTTGTCCTAATAAGAAAAATTTTACAGATATCTTGGGATCAAAGGAGTAATATTATGTATAAAAATATCATTGTTTCAAAGGGTAATTTCACTCAAAACCAATGTGCATGGCGTTCCAAAGAAAGTTGATGGTAACATCATCAAGAAATGGACATAGCATTAGATTTAAAAAGTAAATTGTTCTCAAAAAAACAGAAGAATGTTCACCCAGGTCTTCTCTATGCTCATAAATCAACACACTTGATTACCAGATATCTCTTTTAGATCCCTTTGTATGAGTAACAGTATTTTAGTGAATCCAGGAGTGCACTGACAGACCCTTTTGACTCTCTAGATCCAAAGAGTATATATGAAAACTATGTCATTCTTCGAAGCTTCGCCCAATTAATTACAATAACATGTTGATTAAATATAATCCTCAATGTTAACAGTCGAGATTTTTTCATACAGCTGACCAAAAGAACTACAATATTCTCACAATAGAACCAATTGGTTCAAGAAATATGTTAACTACTTTTCACACTTTTAAAAAGCTTATTAATAGGATCCTTTCATATCCTAGAGGTGATGAGAAAACAGCAGCAACATCAGTAGAAAAAGAACTCAAGATATTATATATTAACAGAAAAAGTGAATATAATTACAGTTGTGCCATAACGGATACAGTGTCTGCAAGGCTCATTGTTTGGCTTTGGCAGGCTGAAACACAGGAAGCTAAGAATGAAGTCCTAAGCGCTGCTCTTGTAAAGTCAGAAGCACCATTAGAGATTATTGTTTTAATCAACCCAGTAATCCCATCAAGCTCCTGATGAGAACTCAAAAACCAAATTGAATCCAACGAAATGCACAATGCATCATTAAGTGTCTGTGGATCTGCTAAAGATATCAAACTCTCTGCAAGCTCCCAATCATGCGAACTCACAGCACCCTGATACAAACGCCCCAACTCAATCCGATCCTGCCTGCTAAGTTTCTTCTCCTGTGCACATTTCTCAATATTTATAACTCCAGAATCCGTATTAACCAAGTTGGCTTTGAGTTTACTTCCATCATTACAGGTACAACCACCACGGTCTTTAATTACAAGCGGAGCCTCCCTCGAGAACACCACATTGTCATCCCTCTCATCTGACTTGCATATTACATCTTCATCATCCAGATCCTCGACTCTAGCCTCGTCAGTCTCCATTTCATCACCAGGTTGAGCCACATCTTCATGGTTGGCATGATTCCCCAACAGAAACAACGCATCCTCGTCTCCCACCGCCGCCACAACTTTCTTTTCGTCCATTTTCCACCACCACCCCAAACAACAAGAAGAAATCAACAAATCAACCCCTTGAAGCAGCAGCAGAATGCATCCCAATACACAAGTCCAGATCAAGCAAACCTAACCTTGATTCATTAACTCATTAACCTCCACCAAACTAAACAGATCCAGACATCAATACAGCGAAACCACCTCCGTTCATCCAAAATCCCTAACCGTTCACAGAATCACAGGTCGATCTAGGCCACCAATCGTCAGAACAAAAACCGCATCCTCACACACACGTGCCCTAAACTTCACAATCCGAAACCTCAACGCTACGAGCAAGAAAAACCTAACAAAATCAAATCACAAACAAACAA
Organism: Flaveria sonorensis; assembly: GCA_025506505.1. NCBI lineage: Eukaryota > Viridiplantae > Streptophyta > Magnoliopsida > Asterales > Asteraceae > Flaveria > Flaveria sonorensis. The sequence goes on from CM046423.1 coordinate 8,408,493, forward strand.
ACACAATCAATCAACCTTATCCTCCCAAATACAACAATCAGCATCCAAATCGAAGATGAAGTTACCTTATCCTAACACATCAATCCGCCTTCCATATCTGCAAACAAACCGGCACTCATCAGCAAACCAAACAGAAAAATCAACCACATCAACATCAACATCAACATCAACATCACCATCAATAATAATAACAATAATAATAATAGTAACAGTAATAATAATAATAACAATGATGATGATGTGATAAGAATAAGAATAATATCATTACCTGAATGAATGATTGATGGAAGGATTAGGGTTGAAGGAGAGTGCTTGTGTGAGAGAGAGTCACCTTGGCTGGATGGTTTTGCTGCAAATGAGTTTCTCGCCTCAACTTTACCTTTCCCCACTGCTCTCTCTCTCTCTCTCTCTCTTGCCCCTCTCTCTCTCTCTTATTTGTTGTTGTTTTCTCGCCCAAAATGTTGATGCATTCTTGGATTTTTGTGGGGGGAGATATATATATCGGGTGGTTTTCTGGTTTTTTATTGTGTGGTTGATTGGGAGGTTAAATGAGTGGGTTAGGTTAAAATGGCTTTGAGGTTAATAAATTTGTGTTTTTAGTTTGGTTTCGTGTAAATATGAATTAGGGTGGGAGTGAGTTATGTTTAAATGATTTTAGAGCGAACTCAGTTTTTTCATAACTAGACTTGATCAGTCTATCCCATGAACCGGCTATATAACACCAATTGAAGCATCTTATGGTGTGATTGGTCGAGCGGTTGGGGTGACGAACCACCGGTTGAGTCCATGAACCAGACAAATAGTTTGATTTTTGTTTATTCTAGGCTTCATAGTTTGTTAACTTCCAAAACTACACCAAAATATAACATAGTTTAATATTGTGTTTCAAATTAGTTACATATTTGGTGTAAAACGAACGATTTCATAGCTTTATTTATAAAAACGTTGAACAAATCCAGTATATCTATCATTAATTTCAGGAAAATGTGCAAGTTGGGTTGGAATAATTTTGAGTAAAAACAAACTTACCTATAGGTCAGTTCGTAACTTCGTATGAAGGGTTTAAAAATTTAGGAAATTAAAAAATAGAAGAATATTTCTTTTAGTAGAAATGTATAAAACCAGTTTTTCGTCCAAACCACATCAAGTCAAAGTCAAACTTAGCCGAAACAAGTTTGGCCCAAACCGGTTGGGTTTAGAATAGAAACCGGTTTTTAGAGAGAACCATATGAGATCACATCAGAACCAAACCGGCTTTGGATATGGATTTGATCTGGTTTCAGATCACGATCAAGTTTGTTGCACCTCCATTTGGGGTAACATAAAGCTTCAATCACGAATCGACTGGTAACTATAAGCTCCTACAGTCTATCAAGAACTTAAGAGACCAAAAAAAAAAAGTAAATATTTGCACACAATGCCACAAGGCCCACAACCAAGGATGTGAACACACCCAGGTTATATTTTACACAGAAGTACAGACAATAATATCTTGTGAAATAGAAACTTGAAAATTAGAGTGAAGTTTTTTCCACCAGAACAGTATCAGCCTTATAGATATAGGAAACAGCATACTTCCCAAGATACTACTCTTCAGCAGCACTTGCAGCACTTAGGTCAACATTCAGGTCAAGAACCTACACAGGAAACACACACGTGTTAGCAACAAACCTGAACGATTCATGTGTCAAATTCAGACCTGTTAACGTAGAAAGAGTTTGTTTTGCTTTTATGTTTACAGTCAACGGGTTGAACAAGTAAAAGCTAAAACTTATCTTTAAGAAATGGGTCAATGAGGTTGTATGTAGTACATGGCCATAACCAAATATTGATGGACCACACTAATATTCATAAAAATTGGATCTTTATTCTAATACAAGTATGTTAGTATATTAACTATTTATAACTTCAAAAAAGAGAAAAGTTAGGTCAATGTAAGATTGTGAGCCCTTTGCACCTTGAGTGGGCATATCTCATATGTGCCTCGACTCACCTGAGCACGTAGGCAGGCGCCTCATGCGCTTTTGACTACATAGTAAAGGTTATAAAATCAAAGAAACAAAGTATGCGGGGAGGAGGAATTATGTAAATACCTTTCCAGTAATCATTGAATACATGTTGAGCACATCAATTACAGTTGACTCAAAGTGAGTTGTGGCATCATAGCTCTGTTGAACATATGAAAAAGAATTAAAACACCATATCTATACTAATAAATCAAAATGTCTAGAAGGCACATGTCATTTTTCTATATTGCCCACCTAGGCTCCACCTAGGATTTGAACACATGTCGTTACTAGAATTAAAGTTAATCATTTAATGATACATTAATACTAATGATTATTTATATACTTTCCAAATTATAAAACATATTATTTGATTAATTAAAAACATGATTCTTTTTATTAAAAAACATAATTTTTTTAAAAACGAAAATTTATGAAATATGAAGTTCTTTAATACAAAGAAATTTTAAAAAATGACATTGTTTGAAGAGATTACTTTTAAAAAAAATTGAGGTGTTGAAAAAAACAATTTTTTAAAGCAAAAAATTTTTAAGACGCAAGTTTGGAAAATGTTGTTATTGTTTTATTACCTAAAGACTAAAGTAGTTAATTATACGTAATTTCAATCATAATTTATCTCAAAAATTTATTTTAAAATTTTTAAATAAAAATAAATAACTATTAAAATAATATTTTCATTCAACCCATTTTATAATTTTTAAATAAAAATAAATAACTATTAAAATAATATTTTCATTCAACCCGTGTAGTGCACGGGTTTTTAAACTAGTTATTTAACAAAAACAGTATAGAGAAATGATATGTTATAAAATCTCACTGTTGATATAAAGCAGTTGTCCAAAGATGGCTCGTTGACTGGCTCGTATCGATCATAAACATCATAAAATATTTCATCAACAGGACCCAGAAGATCAAGCCCTGGCTTTAATTCAATTTCAGGCCGATCGGTTTCTGCCTCTGTAGATACAAACGCAATGAATTTCCCCTTAGGAGCAACATTGTGGGAGTATGAACAGCAAAAGAGATACCTGCAGAATTTAAGTAACTTTGTATAGTTAGACAATTGCTCATGAAACAGCATGAACCATATTTTAGATAATGCATTTCAAATAAACACCAGATAAATACAAATTTAAACTATTCAGATATTTGTGTTAAAACTCACATGTCCGATCTGCGACCCAGCTGCTTTTGTGGAAGAATAACCTGAACTGAGTGTGACTCATTCGTATTTGGAATTGGATGGCTCATAATGCAAATTGCTCTGGCCACCTTGCCCACCTTCCTCACCTGTCATGAATCATGCTTAAATAAACTCGCACCATGGTTATTAATATTTTTTAAAGAAGAGTGATTCCATACCAGACATTCAGGTGTTACAACACTGAACAACCCAAATTCTTAAATGATTTCATACCAGAAATTCAGGTTTTACAACACTGAACAACCCAAATTCTTCTTATTTTTATAGCAATGTTGTTACTCATGCATAGTAGACACCCTGGCTAGTGCTACAAAAATAGCAGCCTAAATAAAATGACAATTGAACAATCTCTCTTTCATTTTGGACATGCATAATTGGTTTCTATAGCTGATCATTTTTTATAAAGTGGATTATTATTCATTTTACATAGCAGAAAAATCATACCTTGTTAGGCAGATAGGAAGGATCACAAACAACTTTCTTGCACTTGGCTGTTTCACCCTCTGAAGTAACACCGCAAACCTTGCCTTCTTCATCAAACTCAACCTAATATTTTTTTTAAATTAGTGACCACTACAAAAATATTTGGAAGGGTGGAGTTTAGAAAACAAAATCATTAGCACATATGATATATTGATATGGAATACCTTGCACTCAGGTTTATTCAACATATATGTTCCACCATAAACAGCACTGAGTCGAGCAAAGGCCTACAAAATATATCAGAGTAAAACATTAAACCTCCGCTTCATAGTTCGTTCTTGTAAAAGGGTGACTTGATGTTTAGTAGTTTCGTTTCATGACTAAAATAGAACATAATAAAAAAAACATATAGTATAAATGTATCATTAAAGTTATACCTGAGGAAGTTCACCTAATCCGTACAAAGGATAAATGTATGGTGATCCTCCTTGAAAACGTGCGAGTGACTCAGCATAAAGCTAGTGCGGAAACAGCATTAACAAAAACAGTTAGTTCTCGTTAGGTTTATAAAATGATAGAAGACGGGTGATAGAAATTGACAAATTGTTGACACCTTCATTCTTTTCACTGTATCTAGAGCAGGTTCATTTAAGTAGCGATCGTCTCTGTGCAAAGCCAAAGCATGGCCAATGAAATCCACAGTGTTGTCATCAAGACCATATTTACTGAAACAAATAAGATATACTTAGTATATTTTCAGATAAAGATATTAGATGTTGATGCTTAATACATATTACAAAAGCTGATGTTTAGTACTAACAGCAATATAATTCCATTTAATTAGAAAGAACAATTTTACTAGTTTACTAAGCATGTGTGAATTAAACCACACTAGGAACTAAAGATACAGAAACCATGCATATCATGTCCTAGTGATATGGTGCAATCCCAAGCTGTGCTCTGCTGATACTTTCTTGGATTTAAATATATTATTAGTACATCTGTTGATGATTATACACGTTTTAGATGTTTTTATTTGTAAGAATCTAGAAACTCTATAGATATTCTATGTGTTTTTGTGCCTATGTGAAACAGTGAAAGCCACATATAATTTGGTCAAACATTGCATAGTGATAGTGCAGAATAATATTACATAAACACTTTAGTATATTTTAAGATGAGCTTCACTATGTTTGTTAAGGGTTCTAGAAAGCCAATTAAAAGTATTTCAAAGCTAAATGATTTGGCTGGTTTTGAACAGAGTGATGAAATTTAACTATTTGAGATCGGTACTTTATATTCTGTTTGTTATCTGCTATTGTTTGAGCCAGGGATCTCAGTGGGAGCAGCCTCTCTGTCTGCTAATATAGAGGAAAGGTTTGCCCTCACGTCACCCTCCCAAGACCCTACAAACATCTATTGCTATGAGTGAAATTTAACTATGTATGTCTGTTTGCATATTAAGAAACAAGAAGCATACGCAATAAGCTCTCTAGTTGTCACTCGTGTCAAATCCATTCCCTCGTGTGTTTTAGGGTCGTTCTCATTATAGTCCTGAACATAAATGAAGAACTTGCGAGCCCGGCGCTTCTCAAAAATACCCATCAAAGGGGACTTGAGAGCCTCCATGTCAGTAGCAGGAACTTTGTGCACCTATGCAATTAAAATTGTCAAAAAAATGTGACACTCTAAAGATTAAGCAAGAAAGTTGACAATTGTCAAAAAAAAAAGGGGGGATTACAGTTATTCAATAGAAACAGCATACCTTTCCTTTATTATAGACAAAACTGCCATCCACTGCTTTGAAGTACAGATACTTTGTGACATCAGTATGAATGAGGACACGTACTAGAGCACCATTTGCCATTATAAACTTGGAAAACAATAAATATCATAAGATGGTAAAAAATGTAAGAAAATAGATCCAGATAAAAAAAGAATTAACAAGATAGATACCTTTGGGATCATGTCCACATTGTAGTCTCTGCTAGAACCTAAGTGAGCTGGAGGTTTATCACTTCCTCTAAATTTCTTCCAGAGCTGTAGTTTATAACTGGTTATGTTACTAAAATCTATATGAAACAGTAATTTCAACATCATATTTAACAGGGCTTAAAAAACAAAACCTGAATAAGGTTGAGTGAGGTTGATTCTCCCCCATAATAATCGTTCCTGTCCATGTGCAGAACCTGATTTACAAACAGAGTGTAAGAGGCGATAAATTTATTTCAAATAACATGAAAATCTTAAACATGTACATGTGCTGAAAATAGATAACGTTTTAAATTCACAAAAAATATGAGCTACATTAAATAAAATCTGCAATGAGCTTTCAACAAAACTACAGCATCAATCTAGTTTCATGTCAAGTGATGAAGTCATTAAGATCGTACACAATTATAAACAAATAAAATACAAGATTTCAATTAAGACGATCTCCTCTGGAATTAATATCATACAAATCGTAAGAAAACCTGCTGATTAATAGATTATGAAAACAGCAATAAAATTTACACAATACCAAAACTTTAGATCATGTCATTAACACTAATATGCTTTTGCAAGATCATTTGACAAACCTAAAGTCCTCACTTCAACTTTCTGTTTGTGGATGAGTAAGATAAATGTAATCTTTGAGTAAGGAAATTGACTGTGGTTTTCATAACTCTTTGTTTTCTTCTTAATCTTACATTTAATGAATACTATAGTTGCTAGTACCTTATATATAGTAGAATGATACATGCATTAATTATGATCCATCGTACTAATAACATATTTTCAAAAACAAAATTCATATTCTATGAAATCAAATTTAACCAAAATAATACCAACACAGCATTAATCAAAGGTTCCACTTGTGGGTGTTCAGAAACCATTAAAACCGACCGCACAGTCCTAACCGAGTCAAGTCAGCTGGTTCAGCCGGTTTTATTTGTTGTACGGTTTGGTTTACGGTTCACCCGTTTAGAACTGGATGTAACAGTTCGACAGACATTTACATAACCATTTGTTTTTCTTCTTAAACTTACATTTAATGAATACTATAATTGATATATACATGCATTAATTATAATTCATCATACTAATAACACATTTTCAAAAACTAAATTCATACTCTATAAAATCAAATTTAACCAAAATAATACCAACACAGCATTAATCAAAGGTTCCACTTGGGGGTGTTCAGAAACCATTAAAACCGACCGCACCGTCCAAACCGAGTCAAGTCAGCTGGTTCAGCCGGTTTTATTTGTTGTCTCACCGTTTGAAACCAGATGAAACAGTTCGGCCGACATTTTCTTTCTTGTAACTGTTTAACCAAACCGCCTAAAGTCATATACTATCCATTTTCTAACATAATAAAATATATATATCCTCTAGATGGGATGGTATTTCCCTTTATACTTTTATGTGTAAGATGGCATGCTCAAGTCTTGTATAGACTAACTTCAAAATTATCTTCCCTTTATATTATAGTTAGGGACTTCCATTATTACAAACTTAGCTACATTTCACTTCTCATATGGCTAAGGGTTCAAGTCCCATGGTGGACAAAAGGTGTAGATCTAGTAGTAGGATTAGAGGGTGTGCGTGAGTTAGCATATCTAAAAAATAAAAGGAAAAACTTCATTTAAGTCAGTGAACCATCACTGACCCTATTGCTATCTTGATAGCACTAGGTGGGTCTTCGGCCCCATCATTGACTGATAAGCTCTGTTATGTAAGAAATAAGAAATACAAACTTAAAAATGTAACTTCCTGTTTTTCGAATTATCCAATTCATTTAAATTTTACATGTACCTTTATAACAGGTACAAAATCAACTAACATAATTATCCAGCTCTTTTTATATTCTAATTTCTGAAATAAAATAAAAATGCATTACAAATAAATATTCTAATCTTAGACACGTTATCTTATTGCAAAAATGAAGGTCAAGGATCAAATCTCATTAGATCAACAGCTCTAATACCCTTAATCCCCACGGATTAATAGCGAAATTATCAAACAAATGAATTTAAATTTTCACCTCATTAATTGGCTGGTTCAAATCTAAAAATGACGGGTATTAAATTAATTTCACTCTCTGCTAACTCCGGTATCAGCATACATTTTATTAGCACGAAAATCATAATCAGCAAAACAATAGAGTTGCAAAGTGCTAATCTAGAATATCCCTCAATAAAAACATCCAACTACCATTAATTAATCCACACACCCGTTTTCACAGAATGCCGCACCTCTCATAGCATGAGAGCCATTAGATCGTTACCATACGCAATCCGATCATCTATCAATACAACATACACACTCGAAATCAAACCAAATCCCGCAGATACAAAAAAACACATATAGTAACGTAAATTTCTCACTCAATACCAGAAAAACCGTGCTCCTATCGATCATTTCAGATCCGATTATCAACACAAACAATCAAGCACAAATGTTGACCAAAAACAACGAATCAACCAAAATCCTCCACACAAAACACTCAAAACTCGAGTACAACAAAATCGCAACTACAAATCAGCAACAAACAAGTTACAGACGTCCGATTCAACTACACAAAGTAAGAACAAACGGAAATGATACCTTGAGACCGTCGACGGAGAGAAGACCGCTGAGGATGCATTCCTTGAGGCCAGTGCCGAGGACGATGACATCATACTCTTCATCCATATCGGATCAAATCGGTGATTTTGATGAATCGTGATGTAGATCAGTGAATGTAGAATGGATGAGATGTAGGGTTTGAATTGGAGTCAAAAGCGTGTCTTGTGGGGATTTATATATCACCGGAACACATTTAGATGCTTTGCTTCGTGGGGGAATATAAGGAGACCAACGCATTTAGGCGTTTAGCTTTTGTTGAATTACAAGAAGGGTCCTTGGAGTTTAGTGTTTCGCGTATGTTTGTTTGAGTTACTGCTGTCAACTTTTTACTGTTTTTTTCTCAGGTGTTTATTTATGTCAGATAATGATATCTGTAGTTTGGAGTGTATATGCGTCATGTTCGCGTTCATAACAATTTTTTATCTCTCATGTGTTTATTTACGTTAGATAATGATATCTGGAGTTTGGAGTATATATGCGTCATGTTCGCGTTCATAAGTTTTGTAATCTTTAAAAGGTCGCCACAATAGCTATCATCGCTATTCTAGCGATGTATATTTATTATTTCTAGCAATATGTTGGCTAATATAACATAAGATCACGAAAACAGCTTAGGCCAAAAGTGTATAAAACTAGAGGGGTGAATAGATTTTCTAAAAAAAGTATTGGTTAAAACTTACATTTGAAAGATACATGTTTGTTAACAACCAAGGCAAACAATGATACATGTAGATACAATGACTTAAGGGTATGAATGATAGAACAAAATTATAAAGGTTCAAATAGATGTTAGTAACTCTATGTCCTATCCCCAACATTCAATCGAGAGTTTGTTCCACTGGTTGTTTCTTTTAAACGGAATAAATCATCATTGCACTAACATTTCACTTTACAAACAAGTGATCTTGTACAAATTTCTCACTTTACAAGGGAAGTTATCACTTTTTACTTCTCTCTAATCTCAATAGGTATTGATCTATGAGGATGGTGAAGCTACCGAAAACTCAGGAATTCAGCACTGCCTCTCAACTGCCGAATTGTGCCAAGTGTTGATCCACTGCTAATCAGTGCATGCCAAGTGCCGAACCAATGCTAGTTCGTACTGAAAGTGATGAAGTGTTGATTGACTGCATATCAGCACTCAAATGGATGCACTGTTGATCAATCACAACATTTGACAAGGCTTTTGTATCTAAGTACTCTGGCTGCTGTTGTGTTCTATCTTTTAACGACAAAATAGTACTGAAGCTGCAAACTTCTGATGTGTTGATTGTCTATCTGAGTTGTACATACTTTTGTAGTTAAGGAGTATATGTTAAGTTGTTTATTATTTGTGTTTACTTTTTCATAGTATAAAACACCTCTCACTTGTATAGTTTGGGGGAAGCTTGTAAGTTCGCTTCTTTTTCTGCTGATTGTATCATTTGTACTCAGAAAGATTAATCAAGTGTCTACTTTGAAAGGATATCTTATGTTTATATTTACTCAAAGTATATGCGTGTTCGATAAGTAAAACAGTTAACTTAGATTCCGCATTCGTTATCAGTTGATCAATAAAAAAATCTTGTTTAGTCATTAACCCTGATCTAACAATAGGTAGTAGTCTCTTCTGTCACAAATCGTTAACTCTAGTAGTGATGCTTCTTACACAACTCAAATTGTAGTGGTGACCATCGCCAACAAATACAATACACAAATAAGGTGACAATGATTGAATGTTGAAACACAATTTCTTCTTTTTGCTTTTTTACTTTAATCTAGATCCTCTGACTTCAATTTGATGTTTTTACATGAAGGAAGAAAGATAAATGTTATATGAGTGTTGGTGAAAGTTTATAACAAAAAGGGTGTGGAAAATGTTGTAAAGGACTTTCATTTGTAGCCACAAAACAGTAAAACCCAAAGGGACAAGCTGACCAAACCACAGTTGATGGGCGCAGTTGTTTCATCATCCTTGTGCCGGTCGGTCGCACTTGTCTTTCTTTTATTTCGCACGAACGTTGTGTCTAATTACGTCTACATTTCTACACCCGTATATACTCCATTTTCTTAGAGATTTGAGTTTCATAAAGGTGGTCAAGCCTTGTAAAGTTACTATAACAACTATATATACTATTAATTTTTTACATCAGTTTCACCATAACTTTTTTAAGTTTTATTAAGTTGGTCACCAATCTTTGAAAACTTGCAAAAATGGCCCATTTCACTTTGTTATTATTAAACTAAGTTTTTTTCCTTAAATTATCTGGATTGTGATTATGATGTTTTGTCATGCTCTACAATCGTCGTCTTTTTCAAAATCGTCGATTGAATGATGTTAGAGACAGGGAGGATGAAACACGAATAAAAATGGTGATGGGATTAGCTACCATTATTTACACTTTGATGTCACACCCCAACCTTAACGACGGAAACGTTGAGGTGTGAGGGTTAAGATTGTTCAAGCCACACAACGCTACTTTAAAGTGTAAATATCATTAAATGTAAGGTTCAAATTGTAACATTATATTCATGAGTCTCAAACAAACAACCATAACATAAACTAATTTAAAACGTCCAGATTAAAAGTGAATCCTTTATTATTTATAGGTCGAGTCCTAGATGATTTCAAATCTTCAAGATCAACACTTAAGCTTGTGCATTTCCTGAAACATGTTAGAAAATACGGTCAACATATGATGTTGGTGAGTTCCCATAGGTTTGTACATACATATATAAAACCATTTAAGAGGCAATTCAAGTCATAGGTTAAGAAATAATGCAATAACATATAGTTAGCATGATGATACAATCAAACCTTGACAAAATATGGCCACAACGAAATATACGATTAGCTAAGTGTACTTGGTTCCCTTGATGAACAAGAATATATCATCAGGAGCCGGCAATAACCTCGGCTTTAGCACCAAATAGGCTCGTCAAGCCCATAGATCTATGATGTCGCTAGACTAGCAATAGTTAATGATTATTTGTACAAGATGACTATCATATAATGTTCACCAATATCTCAAATAACCATTACAAATTAATAAGATGAATTGCACGTGCTTTACAAGTATTTAAAAAGTTTACAAGTGTACATTTATATGGTTAACATGCTTCACCCCAAAAAGTGTGGAATAAAGTAAAAACGGGGTATTCAAACTCACATAATATAAGATGTACTTAAAATAAGAATACGAGAATAGGCACCAACGGTTTTCCTTACGGTTAACCTAAAAGTGTTAACCTAAATTAGAACAAATAAGGTCTAAAGAATATGAATACAATACGGTTCCATTTAGGGGTTTAAATTTAATATAAAGAAATTGATTTATAGATTGGTAAAGATTGATTTTTAACATGTTAGCTACTAAAAATGTATTAGTGTACAAATATTAAGTTTTAAAGATTGATTAAATAAGGTTGATTTGAAATGATAAAAATAATTAAGTAGAGTGTAAATAAAAAGTGTGAAAAAGAAGTAACTACTTTACTAATGAAATCATTTGGTGAAAAAAAAATAATTAATTATTTAAATTGTTTATGAAACACTAGTTTAAAATACCTTGAAATAATTCCTATTTGATTTGCAATAACTTTTATACAATCTAAAACTTGTAAATATATTTTATAATAATTTTATAACTTTTGAAATCTAAAAATAAAAAATAAAAAATTTATCATATTATAATTGCTGAAATATTTTAGAAATTACTAGATAAGTTTTGATTTAGTATCAATTATTAAAATAGTTTTTATATCAATTTAATAACATTTTAAAGTTTTTCTGGAATTAAAAATAATTGAAAAAAAACTTTAAAAAGATTTGCAGGTGGCCGGGGTTCGAACCCAGGACCTCCTGGGTATGGTGAGGTGGTTTTACCAGTAGGCTAGGTAGCCTGGGCCTGCCATAATTCCGTCTTAAATATTTAAAACCTTACGCAATAAAACCTCCAATTTCACCATGAACCCTAGAATCAAAATCGATCCAATTGATCACCCAATCACTAATGTTACTGGAATTAACCATAGGGCTTTGCTTCCCCTTGATTAATCGAGTGTATAACCCTTTTGAATTACCTGATTCGATGTAGGATCGACTGGTACAGGTTCGAACAAAGTCGCGACTGTGTCTTGATCCCAATGCAATGCGTGTGTGTGTTTTGGCGAAATTGAGAGTGCAGAGAGTGTAAGAAAGTCGAATGGAACCTTTCCCCTCTGTTAAATCACTTCAATTTGATTGGTTTCAACCTAATCGACTTCGAGCTTGAATGCTGGGGTCACGAGTTGAATTTGATGTGCAAATTGCCGTTTCAAATGAAATTAATCATACCATTGATTTCGAAATGATTAGATGAACGTTTTCAAGATTTTAATTTAATCGATTGGTTTGATTATTGTGGAGAAAACGGATCAACTTTGAATGGGGTGTTCGGTTTCGAGATGAACGAGTTAATTCGACTTGATGATTCGATTTGAAAGGGTTAAGGGTTCGAAACCACTCAGAGAGTGACAAGAGAGGGTTTAAAACGGTTGATTTTGATTGAATTTTTTTTGGATTCGGATAGCAGCCGGAGCATGGCCGAAGGTGTGGCCGGAGCTGGGCCGACGGGTGGGGGTTTGGGTTTTTTTTAATAAAAATTACACTCTGGTCCCTGGTGTTTTATAATTTATTATTTTATGCCCAAAACCTTTTAATCTAGTTTCACAATTAACATTTTAAATCCGAACTTTATGAAAATAGTTTATAAATCTTGTAATAAACCTTTTATTTTCATTAAAACTCATAATTAATACTTAAACTTTACAATAATTATTTAATAACTATCAAGTTATAAAATTTTAAATAAATATAATTAAGATTACAAATTAATAGGAACATTGGTATTATTAGAATTGCCAAATGAACTCCCATAGTTATATTTTTGATATACATGGCACCTACAAGAGATAACGGAACTAACAATTAATTAACAGATATACAGAAGGTCACACTTGAATGAGTAGGACGGTTTGAATTCACCGCCCATGGTGGGAAAGGAGGAGGATGATTGAACCACTATGTTACAAAAACACCATGTGCGATTCTAGTTTTAACATCAAAATGATAAATTAACCTTTTGGAGTTTATAAGGAAACAACATGTTTTCTACTTTTGGTAAAGATTGAATCATTTAAAGATCATTTATTTCTTCCATGCAAAAAACATATGGGAAGACTTTCTTAAAGTGGAGGATTATATTTATAAACCATTTTGAAAATCAAAATCTCAGTAAAATTAAACCATTTAGTTATAACATAAGTATAAATTTTAGTTTTTACCTGGTCAGAGCCTTTATGATAAATGTCATTGTTTTTATAAAACTTTAACATTTATAATATTAGTGATTTGGTGTTAAAAACCATGCTTTAAATCTCTGTTGGTTTAAATATATGAATTTAAACTTGGATCTTCATGTGTTGTTGTCGTTTTTGTGCTTTTGATTTTTAATGTTTGAAAGTTGTTGTAGCAGGCAATATTTGCTTTGATTTTTGTTTTTTTATGACTTACTAAGTGTGTAAGAACATGAATGTGGTGTACGATTGTTTCCAATTGACAACTTAACATCAAAAGTCGTAATTTCAATGATTATCAACTTAAGAGATTCTTAATTAGTTTTAATTAATTGTTATATCAGGCAAAAGCATTAACACATCAAAGATACCAATTTTATTCACAATCTATCAGTATGTTCTTAATCTTTAAAAAAATGTAACCGCCTTAATTCATCTCATAACTTTTATCGGGTGCGTGTTTTGGTGGTTGAAGATATTTTCATTCATAACCGTTTGAATGCACCATAACATGCCTATAAAAATCACATGCAACAAAGTTTGAAGTTGTTTATGAGAACAAATTGACTTTGTAGCACCATTGGTTTACTACTTCTCAACAGAGACTCGATATTACACCAACTCATGATAGAACCCACAAGTATGAAGCAAAATTACATGATACTAACAAATGGTCCACCGAGTCCTTTGCACATGCACCCCAAATGCAATACCAATATTCAACGCTAATACCTTTTTTATAAGATTATCTTTAATCAGGATACCGAACAAAACGATATTCTTCAAGATCTAATTTAATAATTCATGTTGACGCTTAAGTTATGATTCTATGAAAGCAAGCTTGTCTCAATGCCTTCCTGTACCCAACTTAAAAATCCACTTGATCTTTTGACTCCTCAGCCTAACATTCGAGGCCTTCTTTCAGCAAGTGAGATTATAACATGACTGCAATTCCATTTTCTTATTGTTTACTCGAGGACGCCTTTCTGTTACCAATTCCACATAAAATCTTCTGTTTGGTTTTTCAACCTATACTCATTCATACACAGTTTATCAAATTCAAACACATAAACTTATAGGAACAATTATGTTAACGACCTGTTACTAGCCCAAAAAACTTGCCAAAACATTGCGTACTCCCACGAACCCATCTAAGCTTTGAATCAATTTAGGATATCGATATTCATATAATTAAGACAGAGTTCAACTTTGGCTATATCTTTCCATGGACTCATAAGATTATTATTCAATTGATAAAACTCACGATCCTCTTGTAAAAATGAATAGATATAATTGTTGACGCCCGTAAACTGGTTGGTTTGATGTTAAATCGTCGTCATCACCTCATAAGAACAGCCCATATGGACTATTTCAAACTACAATACCGAGGCCATTATTACACTTTAGTGCCAATATCGAGTCCATGTGACCCGTTTGGTTTTGCAATTATGCATATTACCGCCTCCATACGATTCTAGGCTAGATGCTTTCTAGCTCCACTATCTTCTGTTGTGGCATTTGAAAACATACAAGTAATCAAGGTGAAACTTCCCATGAAACCCTTTAATAAATTTAGTTTACTCTTAAATGAAAATGTAAGTGATTTCCAACACAAAATTATACTTTGAAATTTCTCTATGATTCTTTTCGAACTTATGGAAAGGTTCATATTTAAATTAACCTTGATGAAGGGCTGAAATTGTTTGACACCCATGGACTCCCATAGACCTAGTTGGTTCAATTTTGAATCGCCTCCATCACTTCATAAGAAGAATCATAATGGATTACTCCAAACTACCAATACTTAGGCCCCTGTTACACTCTAGTGCCAAGATCGAGCCCACGTAACCCAATTGATTTTGCAATTAGCTCGTTAGTGTGCACCCCATTCGATTTTAGGCCGGATGCTTTCTAGCTCCACTTTCACCTGTTTGTGGTACTTTGAAATTAGACAAGTAATGAAGGTGTAAACTCCCCATGACAACCTTGGTAAAATTTAGTTTACCTCAAAATAAAGTGTGCGTGATTTCCTAACTCAAACGTTTGCTTTGAAAATTATTAGCGGCTGTTTTCAAACTTTTTAAAAAGATGCATACTTGCATCAACCAATAAACCTAAATACGTGAATGGAAGGGAATTTGTCTAACGTCTCAATATGGATAACATGTAATCAATTTGATTTGAGTATACTCAACCCCATAAACCTTGCTTTAACCAAAGTTTATATATTAACCCGAAGTCAGGTCAAAACACCTAAGCAATATTGTCAAGTTCAAGAAACTCGAATTCACCCAACCCCTCGTAAATAATATATTATTAGCGTAAACCATATATAAAAGTACCATACGATTATTTAGAAGCTTGATACCATGTAAGAAATCCATATCACAAGCTTTTAAATTTGTTATTTGGAGGGCATCAGTATTTCTAATGGACGAAGACAATGGGTCTTGTAGTCTTATAGTTTTATCTACTCCAAACTTCTTGGTTGGTATCCTGTTAACGAGACCTAAAATGTTAGCTGAGAATAAACACAAATGAAATGAATATCTCCAAATAAGTGGGAAGTTCATCCGCTCAAAACCAAGCTTTGTGTAGTAACATAAAAAACACAAACGTACAAGCTGGCATAACCGCTTTAAGGTTACGGTTTTTTTTTCCATCTTAATTTTGTCTACCTCATATAACCTTATGACATTTTAAAAGTTTTAAAATTTATAGCGATGAATTGCTTATCTTTATCTTTACTGCTATATAAAATAAAATATTGACGCAAACTAGGAATTTCGCCCCCTTTTTTAAGACGCTCCTATACATATCACCCTCCGTTACCCTCGCTAGCCCTTCAATACCATAAACCGGCGTCATCTTAATCAATTCGTCTTCAATTCTTCCTCCTCAATTGACGATTCAGATCATCATCATTCATCTTCTATATCGATTTTAATATGTTGGTGTTTGTTTTATCATCACCAATTTCAATTGCAGTAAAAATTGGGGTTTTGCACGACTAAATTAACAGGGTAACAATATGGCCACCGTCGTCGCTGCCGTGTTGCTACCAGCAAGATGAACATCATGTTGGTAATTATAATGATATCAACGATTTTAGTGCTATTGGATTAATTTGTTGAATCTGGTGAATTGTATTAATGCCTAAACGAGTTAGGTGACGCGAGAATGCGGACTCGTTTTACACTAATACAATTAGTTGTGTATATGAATAAACATATTGGGCTTAATGGAATTATTAATAATATTGAGCCATATACGTGGGCTTTAGTATTCAATTAAAACCTATCACTTGATTAATGAAAGCCCAATCTTGAAAAATATATATATACACACAAATACGGAAGTTTCCAGATAGAAGGAGAAGAAAAAGCATCGCACGGTTTCTTCATCGCAGAACACAATTTCTATTCTAAAAATCTCAGATTGAATCCGATTAAACACTTGATATGTGCGATCAATTGGTTTAATCTGATAGCATCCAACACGATTCTGAGACAATATCCAAGTTTAATTTCTGGTTCGATTGATTGCTCGTGTTCTTCAATTGGTTCTCAAGAACAGACAAAGAAAGGTGACTTTTGTTCAACGAATTGTTGTTCGTTAAGTGATTGATCTGCAAATTTTAAGATTATATTGTTTGATATAATTTCACCAAAGTTTGATCTGAGATTTTGTTCACTGTTCTTGTTTGTTGTATTGGATTGCAAAGACAAAGAAAGAAAAGATAATCTTTGTTTAATATATAATTTTATTCACTGGTTTGATATTGTTCATGAAGTCTGGTTATCAAACTGATCCGTGACAAATTTAAGATCATATAATTTGACAAAAGTTTTTCTACAAAGATTAAACCAATTTTATGTAATCTGAAATTTGGGGACTGTTTGCAATCTGAAATCAAGATTATTTGTAATCTGAGAATCGGGACTCAAAATATTCGATTGTGTTTAATTTGTTTGACAATCGATTGAGTCGGTTTTGTGTTCATCAAGAACAGACAAAGAAAGAAAAGGAAAAGGCAATCTGATTCAACCATGGGAAGTGGAGAATCTGTTCGTGACATGTCCAGTAAATTTGCAAAACTGGAAAAGTTTGAGGGCCAAGATTTTAGGAGATGGAAAAAGAAGATGCATTTCCTGTTGACAACGTTGAAGGTTGCGTATGTACTTTCTACGCCAATGCCAGATGTAGTGGAAGATGAAACTTTGGATCAACAACGAAGAAGACTGAAATGGGAAAATGATGACTACATTTGCAGAGGCCACATACTCAATGGAATGACGGATTCAATGTTCGATGTATATTAAAATGCAGAATCTGCAAAGGACCTCTGGGATTCTCTCAAAGCAAAATACATGGCCGAGGATGCGTCAAGCAAGAAATTCCTAGTAAGTAATTTCAATAATTACAAAATGACAGATTCTAGGCCAGTAATGGAACAATATAATGAATTGCTTCATATCTTGGGTCAATATGCACAACATGATATGCATATGGATGAGTCAATCTCTGTGTCGAGTATAATCGATAAATTTCCACCTTTGTGGAAGGATTTTAAACATACTCTAAAACATCAAAAGGAAGATTTGACTCTGGTTCAATTGGGTAGTCATATCCGTATTGAGGAATCTCTACGGGCTCAAGAGTTGGATAAAACCAAGGGTAAAAACCCTGCATCGTCCTCGGTTAATAATGTTGAAGATGATGGGAAATTCAAGAGGTTCAACAAGCCAATGGGTAATAAACGCAAGTGTAGTGCTGATAACAAACATCCCAATAAGAAGGCAAAACCTGCTTGTTGGAGATGTGGCAAACCAGGGCATTTCAAAAAGGACTGTCGTGTGAAAATATCAGGTGGAAGTAAGGCTAATGTTGCTGGTCCAAGCGGGTCAAAAGACCCAAGTGGGAAACCAGGTTTGTGTCCTGTCTCAGTTTTTAATTCTACTAAGAATTATGTTTCCTTGATTTCTGAATCATTCTATGTCCAGGATGATGAAACTACATGGTGGGTAGACTCAGGTGCTACAAGTCACGTGTGTAAGGATCTAAGGTGGATCGAGGATCTCAAAATAGTTGAAGATGGATCTGCTTTGAGAATGGGAAACGTGGCAATTGAACCTATCAAAGGAATTGGAAATGTCAAACTTGTATTTACTTCTGGAAAACAATTAATACTGTATAATGTATTGTATGTACCGGGGATTCGAAAGAATCTATTGTCTGGGATTATGTTGAACAATTGTGGTTATAAACAGGTCATCGAGTCAGATAAGTTTATCTTATCTAAAAATGGAACCTTTGTTGGATTTGGGTATTTATCCAATGGCATGTTTAAACTTAATATTCAGGTTCTATTTGCTAATGAATCTGCATGTGTTGTTTCCTCATCATCTAGTAAAGTAGATTATGTATCTAAATTATGGCATGCTAGACTAGGTCATGTTAATTTCTTTAGAATGAAAGATATGTCAAAAATGAGTTTGATACCTGCTTTTGACATGCATGATAATAATTGCCACACTTGTAAATTAACCAAGATTACTAGAAAACCATTTAAGGATGTTAAGAGAGAATCTAAGGTATTAGAACTTATTCATTCTGATTTATGTGATTTTCATAGCACACCTTCTCTTGGTAATAAAAAGTATGTAGTCACCTACATAGACGATGCAACACGATACTGTTATGTATATCTGGTTAATACTAAAGATGAAGCTCTTGACAAATTTAAGGTCTATAAACAAGAAGTTGAATTGTTTCATGGCAATCTAATTAAAACTCTTCGAACTGATCGGGGAGGGGAGTATTATAATCCATTATTCTTTCAGTCCACTGGAATAATACATCAAACAACGGCCCCTTATACACCACAACAGAATGGTGTTGCTGAAAGGAAAAATAGAACCTTAAAGGAAATGGTTAGTTCCTTGTTATCATACTCTGGTCTGAGTGATGGATTTTGGGGAGAAGCAATGCTAACAGCTTGCTATTTATTGAATAGAACTCCCAATAGACGAAACAAGACAACTCCTTATGAATTATGGAAAAGGAAGCCTCCTAATTTAAACTATTTAAAAGTCTGGGGCTGTAGAGCAGTAGTTCGCCTTACTGAACCTAAAAGAAAGAACTTAGGTGAGAAAGGAATAGACTGTATATTTATTGGATATGCTGAACACTCAAAGGCCTATAGGTTCTATGTTATAGAACCCAATGACTTTGTGTCTGTAAACACCGTTATTGAATCAAGGGATGCTATCTTTGATGAAGATAGATTCACTTTTATGCCTAAGCCTAAGGACAACATCTATAATTCTCAAACAAGGATTCTTGATCCTGTTGAGAATAGAGCAGTTGATTCGGTTAAAGCATTGTCTAATGCTGACAGTGCATCTAGTCCTTCTGAACCAAGAAAAAGTACAAGAACTAGAAAGGCTAAATCCTTTGGTTTTGATTTTCACCTTTATTTGGTTGAAGGATCCAGGAGTGACATCAGCTATCAATATCAATATTGTTTTACTATCGAAGAGGATCCAAAAACATACAGTGAAGCAATGGCATCTCGAGATGTTGCTTTCTGGAAAGAAGCAATTCAAGATGAGATGGATTCTATTATGCATAATAGTACGTGGAAATTGACTAACTTACCACTTGGATGTAAACCTCTAGGTTGTAAGTGGATATTTAAAAGGAAAATGAAAGTTGATGGTAGCATAGACAAGTTTAAGGCCAGATTGGTTATCCAAGGCTTTAGACAAAAGGAAGGAATTGATTTCTTCGATACATATGCTCCAGTTGCTAGAATTTCCACCATAAGATTATTACTTGCTTTAGCTTCAATTCATAAGCTGATAATTCATCAGATGGATGTGAAAACAACCTTTCTGAATGGTGAACTGGATGAAGAGGTATACATGAAACAACCTGAAGGTTTTGTATTACCAGGACAAGAACATAAAGTATGTAAACTAATTAAATCATTGTATGGTCTAAAACAAGCTCCCAAACAATGGCATCAAAAATTTGATGAGGTTATCTTATCTAATGGTTTTATCTTAAACCAAGCAGATAAGTGTGTATACAGTAAATTCAATTCCTCTGGAAAAGGGGTAATTATTTGTCTGTATGTTGATGATATGTTGATCTTTGGTACTGACCAAGACCAGGTAGATAAGACTAAGAAGTTATTGTCTTCTAGTTTTGATATGAAAGATCTAGGGGAGGCAGAAGTTATCCTAGGTATAAGGATAAAACGAAACAATAATGAAATTTCAATAACTCAATCTCATTACATTAAAAAAATATTGAAGAAATTCAATTACTTTGATTGTTCGCCGGTTAGTACTCCTATAGATCCTAATATCAAGCTTATGCCTAATAAAGGTGATTCTATTTCACAGTTGGAATATTCCAAAGCAATTGGATGTTTGATGTATGCTATGATAAGCACAAGGCCTGATATAGCATATGCCGTTGGAAAACTGAGTAGATTTACCAGTAATCCTAGCACGAATCATTGGCAAGCTGTGAATAGATTGTTTAGATACTTGAAAGGAACCATAAATCATGGTTTGTGTTATTCAGGTTTTCCTTCAGTTTTAGAAGGGTACTCCGATGCAAGTTGGATAACAAATGTGGAAGATCATTCTTCGACAAGTGGGTGGGTATTCCTACTTGGTGGTGGTGCTATTTCCTGGGCATCAAAGAAACAAACTTGCATAACTAATTCTACTATGGAATCTGAATTTGTTGCTTTAGCTGCGGCTGGTAAGGAAGCTGAATGGCTAAGAAATTTGATCTTTGAGATACCTTTATGGTCAAAACCGATATCATCTATCTCTATCAGGTGTGATAGTGCAGCTACTTTGGCTAAAGCATATAGTCAAGTGTACAATGGGAAGTCTAGACACTTAGGTGTTAGACATAGCATGATTAGGGAATTAATCATGAATGGTTTGATATCTGTTGAATTTGTAAAATCTGAATTTAATTTGGCTGATCACCTAACAAAAGGGTTAGGGAGAGATCTTGTGAAAAGATCAGCCATAGGGATGGGTTTAAAGTCCATTTAAATTTCTTGTATCAAGACACCCAATTCCCATCTAATACAATGTTAGATGCTGAATTCAATATGGAAAGCTTGTCATGAAGAAATTGGAACACATCAATACATCATCCCAAGATTTGTGTTCTGACTGCAAGATAAAGTAGGTTGAAGTTAATCTTCTTAATAGTTCTTTGACAAATTGCATTTGCAGGTGCAAGATTAAAAGAAACTACCTATAAGAATATGAAGTTTAGCTGCTTCAAGAAACTTGGACTTGGCTTCGATGTATTCTTTGAAGGATTAGGACACAGGCTAGTAAAATATTGTGTCAAGTGAGAATTTGAATTTGTAAACTTGTATGTATATTCACTTCAGTTATTTATGTGGATAGCAAAGGTTCAATCCATAGTGACACCCCGATATTCTAATATTTGAATGTGATATACTAAGATGAAAATTCAATCCGCAGGACATTTTCATTTATGCATAAGTTTGTGTTATGCGAGAGATAATTAAGTTAATCGTGGGTAGCACTAAAATGGGGGAGGAATGTTGGTAATTATAATGATATCAACGATTTTAGTGCTATTGGATTAATTTGTTGAATCTGGTGAATTGTATTAATGCCTAAACGAGTTAGGTGACGCGAGAATGCGGACTCGTTTTACACTAATACAATTAGTTGTGTATATGAATAAACATATTGGGCTTAATGGAATTATTAATAATATTGAGCCATATACTTGGGCTTTAGTATTCAATTAAAACCTATCACTTGATTAATGAAAGCCCAATCTTGAAAAATATATATATACACACAAATACGGAAGTTTCCAGATAGAAGGAGAAGAAAAAGCATCGCACGGTTTCTTCATCGCAGAACACAATTTCTATTCTAAAAATCTCAGATTGAATCCGATTAAACACTTGATATGTGCGATCAATTGGTTTAATCTGATAGCGTCCAACACGATTCTGAGACAATATCCAAGTTTAATTTCTGGTTCGATTGATTGCTCGTGTTCTTCAATTGGTTCTCAAGAACAGACAAAGAAAGGTGACTTTTGTTCAACCAATTGTTGTTCGTTAAGTGATTGATCTGCAAATTTTAAGATTATATTGTTTGATATAATTTCACCAAAGTTTGATCTGAGATTTTGTTCACTGTTCTTGTTTGTTGTATTGGATTGCAAAGACAAAGAAAGGAAAGATAATCTTTGTTTAATATATAATTTTATTCACTGGTTTGATATTGTTCATGAAGTCTGGTTATCAAACTGATCCGTGACAAATTTAAGATCATATAATTTGACAAAAGTTTTTCTACACATCATCGGCGCCCATGATGAACTTTACTTGCAAGCTGAACATTACCTTCTGGCTCCTACAATTACTCATCCTCATTCGGATCAAAGAAGCAATTGATTCTTTACCGAAAGCCCGGTTGTTGTTATGTGATGTCCTCGAAGTGGAATGATTTAGATGATGATGTTTATGGACACTTATGTTTATCTATAAATTTAGGGTTTAAAATTCATATAATTTATGTGTACTCCAATCTATTTTTCTGTTATGCTAGGTTGATTTGGCCATTTTATTTGATTGGTTTAGTCTACAACGGGGAATTAATGCATCGTCTTCTTCACGTCTTCATAACAATGAGGTAACTTCTTCTCGAACAAGTTATCCTCGTTTAGTTAGATTGAAATCCAATTTATTCGATGGATTATGGGACTATCACAATAAGAAATTGGATTTATTAGAGGGTAATGACAAAGAAATCTGTTTAACTCGTGTCAAAAATACGAAAGGAAACCGAAAACTTTTGACATCTGCTCAATACCTTATTGATGTTTATTGTTATGTTTTCTTTCTTAGCTTTAACAGGTTACATTGATGCATATGACTCGTTGCAGAAGCTTCAAACGTATTGATGTATGAAGAACTTTGAATCTTTAAAGAGGTTTAAGAGCAGGTGAATTCTTCGCCTACCAATCTATCTATTTGATGTATTTAATGTTTAAGACAAAACTGCATTAGTTTATATGGATTTGCCTGTTTACCTGTTCCGACCCATTTTACTTATTTTCTTTTAAGCTATCTTTATGCTACATATGTTTGACCGGCTAGATACTATACATAACCATATTCCACTATTTATAACTAAAACTTTCTTATATTTTATAGTGGAACTCCTATCATATTTATTCTTAATTTTTCTTGTTATAATAGTTCATAGAAGAGAAAATTTTAAAGATAATATCAAGACATCCAGTAAGGATACTAGACAATGGCAACTGCTTTCAGTTCTTCTATGTAGAGGAAGATTTAGTGATTGAGTATTAAGATTGTTTGAATCTTTTTGTATTATCTTATTGATAATTAAAGATTCTTGGCCCATCTTTTATCAAATGGTCTTATCTCATTCTGAAATTGCATTTATCCATTTAAAATTTCAATTTATAATCACACACGCATGAAGTAGTGTTATAATTTTCTAAATATATCATCCTTTTTTTTTCAGTGAAGTGGATAGTACAGACTTTGCCAGAACAGGTGACATATATAACTTGCTCAAATGTGTCACATTTCAATTTTCATATTCTTTCACCTTTATCATGGTGAATATCCACACTTAGAGAACACTTCACCTCCTGGCTTAATATTTGGACTCATAATCATCTAAGTGTTAAGCATTGGTAAGTATTTAAGATTTAATAATGTTAAACAATAGTTTTAGTTACTAATATGATATCAATTGTTTGGAGTCATCAAGACGGACCGAACGTATAACTGGTGAAGCATGACAGTTCGACCCGTTACTTTTTTTATGAATTTTTTCAAGTTCTTTAACTTTGATGTTGGTTGGAACATGTATTGAGTACTTCACTGACCAAACTTCATATTCTTTCTGAGAGCTTCTTGAGACATTAACTGTTTGGAACTATATGCATTTAAGTTTGTATTCAAGTGTACATTTTATATATGTAAACCTTTGTAACCTCAAGTTAGTTATTTATGTTTTGTCTTTATGGTTGATTTTTAATGAAATATTTGGAGTTTGAAAGACTTTAAGCAAATGGCATGTTACAGCATTAGTCAAGGAGAACCATAATATTTTAGGAAGTTGTACAAAGTGGGCGGTTTGTTGAGGTTCGAAATGATGGAGTCTTCATGGTTTGACGTGTTTCTTATTCTTTAAATGTGACGTGTTATACCGCTAATCCTTCATTGATCTTTGACTATTTTTTGTGAATTTGATATAGGGTGTGGGAATAAGTGGCATTTTAGGACAAGATACACATGACAAAGATATAAAGGCTCCTAGTGTAGGTCATTTCCTCCCAAAGGTAGAAACTTGCAAAATGGACTTAAATGGACCGCTAAATTTTTGTAAGTTGCTTTACCAAACGTGTTGAATACATAGTGGAATCAAATGTCTGAGTTGGAGACTTGAATATGCTGTCAAAGATACCTCGGCCTTCGGATCCACCTACATCAAAAAGTGTAAGCAGATTTGGCTTTGGAACTCATTATGTAGGTAAATAAAATAAATCACAGGATCCAATAGTTTGATCCAAAAGCCTAAACTATTGGATCTTTTAGGAAGGGACAAGGAATGTTGCCTAATGCATCTCAAAAAGGTTATATATACATATTAATGTCACTATAATATGAATGATTATGATGGAAACTAATTAAAGCTATTACACACATTAGCATTATAGTTTATTATATCCAAATTGGTCAAACTACATGAACAAGATATGAAATTTACATTTTTTATCTATTTATAGCAACCAAGAACACTTAGATTGATA
Organism: Flaveria sonorensis; assembly: GCA_025506505.1. Lineage (NCBI taxonomy): Eukaryota > Viridiplantae > Streptophyta > Magnoliopsida > Asterales > Asteraceae > Flaveria > Flaveria sonorensis. The sequence goes on from CM046423.1 coordinate 8,433,957, forward strand.
ATAAACCTATTATAACTCTTTTCTGGTATGCATCATATTATTGTATTTACTCACTGAGTTTTAGTTTTTTTAAATAATTTCTCAAGAAATAATTCACGAAGGCTTTTTTTATATTTTAACTCCCAAAAGTAGACAAAAAATATCAGCTTTGAATACAGGTTTGATACTTAGGTACTTCGATGAGTTTGGTTCCATTTGTGCAGTCAGCTTAGTCACTTATGACTCAAGTGTTGAAGCTTTTCTAGTTGTTATTGACATAGCAACAAATTGGTGAATGTGTTAATCATGGTGATGCCATGAAATTGGTGACTTTTTCTTTACCCTTTTTTATTACATAAGTATGAAGGACAGTTTAAATATTGAAAACATCCATATATTGAAAGAATTTAGACACCGAAACAGAACTCATCTCCATTGGTATGACTAACTTTTAATAACATTTCGATGTTTAATTTAAAAATAGAACTAACTGATTCAGGTTACTATATGTGATACAAATTGTCAGTTTAGAACAGAGCAATGGCAAAATAGTAGTAAAGTTTTATTTAAATTGTGTTTTTGTATTTTTTACCTATGTATGCTTTATTCGTGTGTCATATGTTACATCTTAGGTTCACTATTTAAATTGTCTCTCTATTTTTCCAATTTTATCGGATGTCCCCGATGGGATAGCTTGGCCATAGTTTCAAAGTCATTTTTGTTTACTCTAATCATTCATCATAGATATAAGGAGCAATGGCACACGTGTTGTATACGGTCTTAACTTACCCTTTTCTTCCTAATGAATTTCTTTTACTTATAGTTCTTGAATAGATACATTACACAAATTCAAAGTTTGTGACAGAGTGCTTCTCATTTTTAAGCATTTCTAGGTTTCTTGATTTTTTTGTTACTCAGTTCAGGAGACAGGTTCCTTCGTTATGTTTAATGGTTTACAAGTATGTTTTTAGGATATGTACTAGTGATCATGAACTAAAAATTATGCAAGCAGACTTGGAGTTGCAATAGAAAGCCTTGGCTTTCTTTGCTTTGACCTTTTTTTTTGGATTTTTGGTTTTGTTTATACTCACTTTTACCGTTGATGCTAAAATCCCATTTTTAAAAATCATTTTGCTAATTTGTGTAGTGCTTCAATGGACCATATATGTCTAACTAGAAGTTGAGTCTTAAGTATTGCGGGTAGTTCTTTTTCAAGTAGTTTTGTAATGCATGTTTTGCATAAACACCATGGTCGTCTATTGTTATTATATTATGTGTCATATGATGCCCTTTAGTTTTTATGATGAATTAATATTGAGTATAATTGATGCTTCGGTGGTGTTTAAGAAATATTTTTTTTCGACTTTAGAACAATAACACTCTAAATAATTTACAACTATGGGTATTCAAAATAGCAACTTTTAGTTTTTATACATTAAAATCGAATTTCAAGTCTAAGTTTTTCGTGCGAATGAAAGTAAATTCGCATTTACCGCTTTGTTGAAGTGTGAACATTTGAAATGGTCCATGTATGAGTATATTGTAAGAATGTAGCTGATTACAAAACCTGGATACTATCTGTTATGTTCATAATAATGTTGGTCATGGCCATAACACCCCCAGATGTCTATAAAGTATCATTTGAGTAGAAAGTATATTGTGTTTTTTTTATAAATGTAACACATGTTTGTTTGTCATTATTTGTGCCTATACTTATCTTTGCTTTCGTTTTTGTTAGGTTTCTTATTCATTAATGACTAATTATTACAGTTTTTGAATTTATTAACTTACAATATATATATATATATAACATCGCAAAATTATTTTTTTACATTTACCCCACTGCGAGGTCACAAGTTTTTATATTATACATTCGTCCATTAAAACGAAGGTAAGTCAAACTAATAGAAGTATAATACTAACGTATTACAAGTTGATTGATAAAATAACTGAAAACAAACATCACATTATAATTTGCCGACACCGCCTCATCGCGCGGGTCTCCTACTAGTTTAATTAATATTAAACTGCAACTTTTTTGTGTGATGCTGACACAACCGTGGGTGATGCTTTTGTATGCATGAACTCCATCGCATCTTCCTAGGTTTTGTTTGCGAAAGTTCCGTCAGCAAGTTCCGATCACCTCTAAAAGAAACCGAGAAAGGAGAGCATTCCGGATAACACTCGTCGTCTTCATTCTCCGGCAACAACGGACAGTGGCAACATTTTGTCAAGATAGGATGCCGGATGGTGACCGACGGCTGTGGCATTGGCCGTCGTCGGTGGTTGGCACGGCGACCACCAAGTTCACCACTGCACCGGCCAACTACCCTCACACAGACCGAGGAAAGCCGCCTCCACCCGACGACATTTGGTGACCGGTGACCTTCGACAGTGGTGGTGACCATCGTTTGGTGAGTATCGGGTGGTGTAATTAGTGTCGTTCTGTGAGCTCGACAATAGTGGTTAGCGTGGTGACTCTTCTGAGCAGCAGATGTGGTGGTGAACAACGCTCACTGACCTGCGGCGACGACGGCAACGACGGTGAGCGTTTGGTGGTTGGTGGCAGTGGAGATGAGGGTCAAAGAAAAGATAAAAAGAGAGAGAGTGAAACATTCTTCCACATGAATTAAACATATGATGAACTGGGGTCAAACGAGAGCCATATATTCATTGGATCAAAGAATAATTAATTGTATAATTACCTAAAGGATTAAAGGGGAAAACTAAAAAGTGGTATTAGTTTTCTCTTGAGTCGTGTGAAATGAATTGTGAGAAACAAATGACAAGCATGTTTCAAAAAAAAAAAAAAATTATAATTTTTAAATATAAAACTTGATCTTAACTTTGTATCACTTTTGTTTCTTTGTTCATATATTAACTTTTAACCATATATTGCATTATAAATATATTGCTTATTTGATTATGTTTTATTCCAAATTATTGATAAGCGACTTTAATACATGTTCTACTAATAGAACTTTTAGTTGTATTTTTATGAAAAAAGGTAATATTAGGCCCCTACAAACTAGTATATATTAAACATAAATGTCGGTTTATGAGAGGAGGTACTCTAGCTAACAATACGTCTTTCTGTGCACAGTGTAAAACGCCTGTAAGCTTTCACTTTCTTTCTTTTCTTGGAACATTGTTTTTTTTCCTATTTGCTCCCTTCTTCCTTCATTCATCAACACTGAGCAAACGCCGACCACCCACATCATCGTCGACAACCATGGAGCCACCGCTGGCCACCACAAAGCCAACGTGGATGATCGCCGGAGGGGATTTGACGGTGGTGGGTGGCAGAGGGTAAGAAAGAATAAGGTATGGAGATTATGGTTTTGTAAAAAGAAGATTACAAAAAGGATGTTACAAATTCCGATGGAGATTAACGGCCTAGATTTGATTATTTGTTTTTGCTGGGATGGTGTATATATTCTTAAGTATTTTATACTTATTATATATACAGTTAATAAAATTTGATATAAATCAATCTTGACGATTCATATTTTAAAAAGTTAAATTTGATTTAGTACTTGAGATTTGTTAAATATAAACATTTTCCTTCAAACGATTAAAAATATCATTTTGCTTTCAAAGTTTCATAAAGTTGTTTCAATTTCAATCTAAAAATTAATAATTATTTCAACTTTATTTAAAATAATACAAATATTGGAGTGAAATTGAAGTAATATACAAAACTTTTGAAAGTAAAATAATATTTTAAATTTTTTGGATAAAAATTGTTACTTTTATCAAACCTTAGGGATCAAAACTGAAATTAACTCTATTTTAATTAATATATGCTCAAATATAAATACAGTTTCTTGTTTTTTTATCTACATTTGGATATTTAGAATCGAGTAGTCGCGGCTTAGTACGTTTTTATTTATGAACCTGACACGTTAATATTATCGTCACAACACGCGCTTACGCCGTGACGAAGCGCAGGTTAAAATCACTAGTTTTTATTAATATATAGACGTGAATTTTCACAAAAAAGATTAATACGATTCAAATAACCTAAACGAACATCATAAATTTGATTAACCCGTAAAAACAAAGTAGTTATAAATTTCTAGGCTCATAATAAAACATTTTATGAAGCACCCTCACTTCATCCTTCCGTGAAAAGCTTAAACCCTACAAAAATGGCGATTTCACTGTAGAACCACAAACCCTTCTGTCTCCACCTTCCCATTCTGAAAACCTAAAACACACAAAAATGGCGCCGGCGGCCGGAAACGACGACGGTGTAGCTTATCATAACGTGGTTTTCATCGACACCAGTCTCGACACTCACTTGGCTATGATTGTAACAGACTCTGAAACTGTATCCGATTTCAAAGGTATTATTCTTAGTCCAAACACTATCACTGCCTTTCTAGGTTTAACCTAACTTAGGGAGAATAACGACATGTATGGATTTCGCGTTTTTCAGCTATAATCGGCGATTAGAATGAAATTTGCTAACAGGTGTTTTGCAGCAATTTCGACATGAATCGTGAGTTTGTAACGGCTAAGTTTGAGATTGAACATCAAACATGGAGCTATAGGGTTTTTCATATCTTATTTAAGCGAGATTATATGTCTATGAATGTGTTGATCTGTGGTGAATTGGATTGTGTATGTTATGAGAGTGGTATTTCAGTTTAAGTGAATGAGGTTAGGGCAAAACATGATGAGGTTATACACATTGTAAAGCTATACTGATGAGATTATAGCATCAGGGAAGTACCTGAGTAGAATGTAGATTTAAGTTCATTGTATTATGTATATGATATCTGTTGATGTGTTGGAACGTATCTCTTCATGGATGCTAATTTTCTTTTAAATGAACGCTTATGTACTACGAAACATGTTTGTTGAATTGTTGTAGCAGTTTTTGTTTTTGACATTGTATTGATGAAACAATTTCAGCCGTGTTGAGTGGTTTTGATGTTGAAGTAAACATTCACGCGTACGCTATTTTATAAAAAATTATATACGGCTTCTTTATGCAGAAAAAATAATGTTAGAACATCGTCAATTGTTTCCTGCTATTGGAGATATTAAAGTCGATTGCCTGAAGGTACTTTCTTCTTGGTTGAAAAATGGTGATCTTTTGTTTTTTTTGCAGCTTTTAATTTCTTCAATGTGACAGGTGAAACGAAGAGGAAGCTTTTATCACTTGTCAGACTCTATGCTTGTTAAGAATGCATTTGATGTTACGAAAAGAAATTGGTTTGTATCAGTAGACGCCTCTCATTTGGAGCAAAATGTTGGTATTCAACATTCGGGTAAACCTAAGGATGGGGATCAACTAGCCTTGCCGTGGGTAACACATAGTCGTTCAACCGAAAGACAAGATTATCATGGCTCGCCATCGGTTCATTCTAAAACTATACTATTTGTAAATCAGAAAGTTACTAATACTGATCAACTTACATCTGGTGATTCCTGTAAAGACGTATCAAAGAATGTCGAGGAAGATAGATCAAACAATGTCAAGCAGTTGGATCAGGAGTTACAGGAGAAGCTGTATACTGTGGATATGGGTATAAATTCCAAGAAAAGAATACGTGATGTGCATAATGAGGGTTCACTAAAAGACTCTTTTGGGTCTGGACCTTCAGCAAAGAAGAAGCGTAAGACTCAAAGGGTAAAAAGCAATGTAAAAGCCTCTGAAGAAGTCATAGCTTTAGCATATGATAATGAAAAGGTAAATGATAAGAATACTAGTATAAACAATGAGGATTCCTTTGAGCACAAATCAAAAGGTAAAGATTCGAGTGATGAAAATAACAGAACAAACGAAGTTGAAAACTGTTCTGCTCTTGATCAAGTAGCCGTTGTTGTCCCTAGCATTGAAGGTGTTGGAAGTGAAACTCTTGGTGATGTGGCAATGGTAGTGGAAAACAACGTCCAACAAGATATGTCTATCGGGTTATCTCAGAAGGAGAAAGACAGTGAACCTGTCCAAAAACCAGCTGTGGAGAATGAAATACATTCTTCATTGACGAGTAAGTACATAGATTACCCTTGTGCACATATAACTTTTATTTTAATGTCTTTCAGTATATTTACATGGTTAAAGCAAATTTGTGATATGCATAATTCATTTATTTTCAATTAAACTAATAACCCCTTGATAAAATACAACCTGGAGATTTGAGAAGAGTATCTTCATTTTATAACTACTCAAGAAAATGTGAATGACATGTACGCTTAAACTTCTTTTTATCATATTACTTAATTACCAATGTAATTACATGATTATGAATACTAGGATTTGCAAGTTTGAGGCTAATTTTGAACCCATTATCATTACATGCGGGACTCTGCTTCCTAGATAAGCAAAAGAACAAAATAAGTTTAGAAATATGGGTGCATTAGTTGATACCATTAGTACTAATGAGTGTAAAGGATTGATTTACTTTTATATTTTTTAAGGTGTAGATGTTTCAAGGGCATTACATGATACCTTTATTCTATTACCACTAATCTCAACGTATGGTTGGCTTTTTTTAAGCCAAAAGCCTTTTCATTGTGTCTTTATACATGTATGTCTTTTTTTCTCTTGCTCATTTCTATAAGTAAAAATAAAAACAAAAGAAAAAATTTAAGTCACTGAATGCTTTCTCAAACATTATTTTGTAACTGGTTTAGGGACTCCTGATTGTGAAGGTGACGCGACTGGAGTGACTGCCGCGTCTCATGTGAAACGTTCAGCCAATCATAAAGCAGCTGAAAAGGAAGTGGCTTCTACACAACAAGATGTAGGATCCCACGGTCAGGATTGTGAAGGTGTTCAGATTGATAAACACAAAGTCGCTTTGGAGATCTCACTGAAACAGAGACCTGAAATATCAACAACTGGGAAGAACACAAGTCAAGTAAATGCTCAAGGTATATCGGATAACTTAGAAAAGCAGAATGAGAAGATGGATGATACTACGAAAAAGAAAAAGAAAAGGAAAAGTAAAAAATCTGCTGGAAGAAATGAGGACGAGTCGATAAAGCATGCTGATGGTGATATTTCTTCAATGGTTCTTGCTTCAGTTACTGATGAAAGAAAAGCGGATGAAGTTTCAGAGAAAACATTAATAGATGCTAAGAAAGGCGATGATGTGATTGGGAAAGAGGTGGATATATCAGTAGATAACATGGAAGAAATATCAAGGAAAGAATTTACAGATACTAATGATGTTGTAACTGTAACAAATGAGGAACACGTTTTGCCTCATTCTGAAACTATGATGAATAATGATGCTGAAATATCAACACTTGGGAAAGACACAAGTCAAGTAAATGCACAAGTTGTATCAGATAACTTAAAAAAACAGAATGAGAAGAAGGATGATAAAACAAAAAAGAAAAGGAAAAGTAAAAGTAAAAAAACTGCAGGAAGAAATGAGGACGAGTCGAGAACGAAACATGTTGATGGTGATATTTTTGAAAATGTTAAGGAAGGCGATAGTGGTTTGCCTGTTGCTTACGGAAAAGATGGTGATAAAGTGAAAGAAAAAGATGCACAAAATTGTCATGATGGATTAGTGGGAGAAGCAAACAAGAATAATGAATATCAAGATCTGCCAAGTGAACAGCAATTTACTGAAGTTGAGCTAGAGTCAAAGAAAAGTCAAAGTGTTGACCACCATTATCTTCCTGAAAATACCTTGAAGAATGTGACTGCATCTGAAGTTTCTAAGGCTAATAACAAAGCTGATATATCTGAGGATGGATCTCATGAGCTTGACTTCAGGGACTATTTTGCCCCTGGCCACCAACCAAAGAAAAGTGCTATTAACAATAGAAAAGACGTGAACAAAAGAAAAGATAATTCCAGGAATGCCCAATCTCAGAAACTTGTTTCAAAAAATGTAAATGACAAAGTTTCGATTGATGTGTTAACAGATCCAAATATCACCAATATGGATAAAGTTAAAACTCCAAAAAAGACCAAAAAGATTAATGCTCAAAACACCAACAAACAACAATCATTATCAGTTCAGACTCATGTCAAAACCGTGAAGAATAAAAGCGTAACCCGTTCACAGCGAGTGAAGAGTTTATTCAATACGCCTAGAACAATATTCGGGGATGATAGTGATGATAATGCTACTGCAAATACAGATTCCAGCACACGCACTCCATCTGAAAAACTATCATCATCATCTTCTTCAACAGAGAGTTATAGTAGCCGATACTCAAAAAGAAACAGTAATTGCAGTTTGTTTTATTTTTTTAATGATAATTTTATTAAGCTTCTAACATTAATGTCAATTTCTTTCAGTGTCTCATTCACGGGAAGGACAGGAAGGCGTTGGAAAGAACAATACTAACTCACAGTAAGTTTGGTGATATACAAGCTTCATTTTTTTTCTTGTTTTTTGTAGATTATGTAAAGGTAGAAGATGAGAGTGTTGGGTGGCTTTGGTATTGGTTGAGGATGAGGTTGAAACATGTCAGGTTTAGGGTGGTTGACCATGCCCATGTTTTTTCCCCCGTTTTGTACTAGTTCTGTAGAAATGATTAATGCCCTAACTATGATAAGAAAGCTAATCGTTTAATTTATTGGATGATAACGATTTAGGAGGCTGAAAAAAATAGACTTTGGGCAACTTTTCATCCGTTTCGACCGTGTTTGGGTTTCAGCCAATCCAGTAACACTTTTGCTAAATAGTAGTTGACGCGTGTATATATAAATATTTTAGAAAATATAATAATATGAATTTCTGTTTAATTATTTACTAAAGTGGCCAATGAGTAATTGAGGGCCAACCCAACCAAACTGGTTATGCTTTGGTTTAGCAGGCTCAATAAATTTCAGTCAAACCATGAATACCCCCTAGTTTGACCCGTTCCCTTTTTAGATACATTTTTATTTTTTTATTTATATAAATTTGATCTGTTTGAAATAACACACACCCAAAGCTACGGATTCAACGGTAAGTTGATCAAATTTGCTGCCTCTTAGATTACTGTACACATTCATAATTTCACACCTGTATAATTTTTCATCAATGTCAACTGTACACATAAGTAAAACTCTTTCGCTACTATTTCTCACTTTCATTTGCCTATAAATCTCATTTTCTGCTGCACAATTGATAGGAGCGTATCGAAGAAGACATCAATGCATGACCTTTTAAGAAGATCAAGCGGGTTCAAGAAAGCTAAGGTCACTGCATCTTCACAAGTGGATGATACCGAGAGCCAACCTGTTGACTTTGTTCCAGATAGTCAACCCATGGGCAACTGATAAGTTTAACTATAATATGGTTAAATCTTTTTTGCTCCCCTCAAGTGGTGGTACTGAAGTCTTTTGATGTGGATGGATTTTTTTTTTTTTAAATGTAATTTTGGGCAAGTTATATCTGGTTTTTGGCTCTGTCATCTGCATTTTTGAGGGTATTCTTTTAAGACATGTTCAAACTCAATATTGTTTTGACCAATTTTGAAGTAATCCCAATGGTCAAGAGTTGTTTTTTCTGAGGTATTTTTATATAAGTTGCCCTAATGGAATATGTACTATATATAAATATGTTTACATATTTATGAGTGGCTGATTGTAGAATGTTTAACTATGAATAAATATAAATATTCCTGTATAAACTACCACTTTGTTTTAAGTAAAGGAAAAAAATAACAGTATTCTGATTGAAATTTTATGATGAGCAGAAAGTTGAAAACCTTAATTTCAACTGTTATAATTAGAACAACCAAATTGATCAAGAAATTTCTCTATTAAAATTTCTGTTCGTCAAAAATTCTTATATAGTTTTGTGTTTGATTAAATACAATACACGTATACTCAAAAATAGTGTCTTAACTTGATGACTAAAGTTATAACACAATCATACAACCGAATGGGTTAATTTCGGTTTTAGTCCTTGTGTTTTGCAAGTTGTCTTTATTTTAATACCAGCATTTAATTTGTCTAATAGTGTTAACATTTTTCTTTTAGATTTTTTTGAAAAGATGAAAATACAATTATAAAAAATCTCATCAATCTCTCTCTTTCTAATTTCTCTCCGGTCTCTAACATTCTATCCCTTCTTTCTCTACTACTCTTCATGCTAACATCTTGCCCCCACCTTCCGACAATCACCGATTTTTTTAAAAAAATGAGTATTTTAGAGAGAGAGAGTTGACAAGAGGAGAGAATCTTGTCGGATTTACACTTCAAGGGAACCCGCCCCTGCCATGGGCGGGTTCTGTGCCTCGGTCAACGTGCCAGTCTTCGAGTTCTGAGATGTCACATCAGAGGAGAGACTTCGCCCTTGGCAGGGGCGGGTTCTCCTCAACCCTGAAACTCTCATCGGCAACAATGGCAGACTGGGGTCCCGTACTCATTGGCGTAGTTCTCTTCGTCCTGTTGTAACCGGGGCTCCGTTTCAGTTACCCGGAAACAGCAAGCATCTGGAGTTCGGGAGCTTGAGGACCAACGGCAAAGCCATCGGTGTTCACACGCTCATCTTCTTCGCCATTTATGTTATCCTCGTGCTTGCGCTTCATGGGCATATCTAGCTATCGGAGTGCAATTTCAGGGTTGAGGAGAACCCGCCCCTGCTAAGGGCGAGGTCTCTCCTCGGATGTGACATCTCAAAACTCGTTGAACGAGGCACAAAACCCGCCCATGGCAGGGGCGGGTTCCCTTGAAGTGTAAATCCGACAAGATTTTCCCCTCTTGTCAACTCTCTCTCTCTAAAATACCTATTTTTAAAAAAAAATCACAATCACCTCCATCGCCACCGTCCCACCCCATACATTTCATTCACCTACCTCTTCTTCTTCAACTCTCCTCTCCCACTACCTCTGCTACACCATTACCATCGTAAAATCAACAACCAAAGCCATAATTGAAAACCTAATACATAATCACCAAAACTGCAACACCATTCGGCCACTCCACAACCACCGCCACTCTAACCCTCATCTCCATATCTCTTTGATTTGAACAAGTCCTAATCCACCACTTCCACACCATCACCACCATCGTCACGCCATTACCATCACAACACCATCCATGTACCACCTCAGACCAACCTTGCCCACCCCTTGCACACATTCGCTGCAACCAAAACCACTACAAAACCTAGATCCAGATAGGGGGAGAAGACGATCTAAGGGGGCCATAATCGAATAGAGGAATGAGATTTTACGGCGGTGGTTGGTTCAGGTGGTGATATGTGGCGGTGGTTGGTACGGTGGTTGTCATGGTAGAAAATACGATTTCAGGCCCTAAACTCAGGCATCGATGGTGGCCTCGATGCATTCAAGCAGATTTGGTGATGGATTTGGAGAAAATGAAGAAAATACGAGGTTTAGAGAAAGATTTTGGTGGTGAACTGATGATGGTTTCTAGATGAAGAGGGGGAGGGGGCTTTTATTTGTTCTTTCAATTTGTTCATCGAGATGTACAGGTGACGACAATGGTGTTCTTTAGGTGGGGGTGCCCGATGGTGTTTTGCCGAAGGTGGTTGTGAGAGTGATTGTAGAGAAAGAAGGGTATGGGGTGGGACGATGTCAGTAGATAAAAAAAAGATAAAGTGTGTGTGTGAGAGAGAGAGGGGGGGGGGGGGGGTAGAGAGATAAAGGTGTGGGGTGAGATTTTTTATATCAACCCTTGGGCTATTTTGGTATTTTCATAAAAATCTTAAAGAAAATGTTAACACCGTTGCTTAAAATGATAAAATAGAAACGATTTGCAAAACTCAGTTCAGAAATAAAGACAAATTAAAGGTTGGTACTCAAATAAAGATAATTTGTAAAATACAATAATTAAAACCGGAATTAGTTCTAAAGTAACTATATAAAGTTGTTGCCATAAGAGCTTTTCTATAGAACATAAATTGTATCGGTGATAATCAATCTTTCATTTTCCTTGACATAGATATTAAACTCGTAATGATTTCTTGACGAACACTAGACTTCCATGTTGTGAGACTCATTTTCCTTTCAAATAATAATGTTTCAAACAAATCATGGTTTTATGATCACAAACGATTTGTGATTTACATTAATAAACAACTTTCTGAATAAAGAATCAAATGATCCTACAACTGAAAAAGCATCTCTTATCGTATGGAGAGCAATAAACGACGTCACAACATTTAAAAATATTAAACAAAATCTACAAGATCCAAATATACAAGTTATGTTATATATTTTATTGTAATTGGATTGATTACTTGACCAATATAATCATAATATTTATCAAATAATTTGAGAGGTGTGGAGTGTATGTTTGGTTGAGTTTAGTGCGATCTTTAGTATTGAATCTCATAAGATTTTAAGAGTGAAACCTTTAAGGAATGGGAGTTTCACGAGGGCGACACCCCTTTGGTGGGGCTCGGGGGCCAATTCCCCCGAAGTTTGGGTCTTAACGGCGACATCTCTTGACGGGTTCAAATGAGTAGAGCCCCTTGTTGCAACCGTGCATATTAAAAAATCTTTAGAATTGGATTTCTTGGGGTGGATTCGATGTGCAAATGATGCAATTATAAGACAATGTTTTAACTCACATATAAACTATCAAAGGAAGGTTTTCTGCCCTATTTTTGTAAAAGACGAATTCAAACATTTGGTGATATTTTTGTTTTTCTGATTTAAAAATTACACAAAAAATCATACTTGCTTTTGATCTCGTCTAAGTTTTATCCGGTTAATATATTTGGGTATTCCACATAATAATCTTGATCTGAAAATGTTCTACACAACCCTAAAGTTATCCATATTATTAAATTCTGATCTCCTAGAAGTGAGATTAAGAAATTAAAAGTTCTTTTAAAAAATTTGGACCATCCAATCAAAGTAGCAAATAAGCACATGTTATGACAAATAATATATGATTAAGTAAGCATAATCATTCAATAGGAAACCTTAGACCCAATTGCATAATTGTGGGTTGAATTGGACCCAAAATTAAAGGTGTTTAAAATCAGATATCCGAATTTGAGATATTCAAAATTTTGAATTCAGATATCCAGATTCTAAAAAAATATATATTTTTAATAATTTTTTATTAAAAAAGTTTTCAGATATCCGAATTTTTTGTAAAAATACTTGAGAATATCCCAAAAATTATAATTAATATTTATTATTTAATAACTTTTGTAAAAAACTTCTCGGATAATTTGGATATCCGAGCCTCAAAAACACTACTCGAATCTGAAATTTTGGATGTTTCGAATTCGGATAGTTCAGATTTAGTTTCAAATACGGATATTTTTGAACACCCCTACCTAAAATATGAACATTTGGTTGTTTTGGGTTGAGTTATATAATCAAGGGACGAGGGTGGACAACTATTAAGAGATAAAAAATAATTAGTGGGTCAAGATGCGCTCACTAAAAAGAAAAACGGGTCAAGATAGGCACCCTAAAAAAACGGGCCTCGTCAGTTTCTTTATGTTGATGTGACTAACTTCTCCTCTATTACAATTTTTACACACGAACTGCAAAACCCGAATGCAAACATTTTTTTGACATATTTGCACAAATCTCTCTGTTTCAAGATTGAATACGAGAACATATCTCCTGAAGATGTTGGTTGCATTGGGGTCTCCTTGCAATCAGGGAGAAGATTTTCCGGCGAGTGCGAATACAATCTTTTCCAAGAAGAACGAAACATCTTCTTGCAAGGTTCGATTCTTCATCACATTAGTTTAACCAAAGAGCAGTTCACTTTGTCGAATCCATATATGAATGGGTTTGTTTAAGATCACGAAGATAGATGTGACAACCAGCAGGTCAATACTCGGCCCGACTTAGTCATAATTATGCATATTATAAATGAATTTCAATCAATTTTTAATTATTTAAAGTCACTTCATGCATTGCAAAATTTCATACGTAACATTTCATGCATCAGTGATTCGGCGTAATTATCATTTTTACACGCGGTACAATTGGCATACATGAACGTTGGTGATAATTAATATATACATACTAATAAATACTATAAAGTGCTTTAAAGTATTTTAGATTCCAAATTAAATACATTGGAAAAGCTTAAATCTATAAATAAATATAAACGCATAAATTGATGTTTTACCCGGAACGAATACTTTTAACGTGGCTACTAGATACACAGTGTATCATTAACATACCATCAATATTAAACTATATGATATTGTATAAGTTCTTATAATATTTTGATGTATTTTAAAAAGTAAAAAATATAAAAATATGTAAAAATACCTATAGTGCAACAAATACCACAAAAATATCCAATACCACACAAAAATTAAAAACCAAACCCCCATTTCCCCCATATGGCCGTCGACCCCACCCCATCATCTGACCTTTTTCTTTCCCTTCTCATTTCTAAAAAAGCTTGTAATAGATTTTATGAGTTTTAGAAAACTACCATTTTAGTGAAACCCTTTTTAGAGGTGATTAAAGACATATGTTTCATTTTCACTTTGGGAGGTGTCATCTTCCTCTTTGTTTGACCAACTTCAAGCATGAATCCCCGACAAAAGTTAAGTTTTAAAAGTTGTGAAGGTTATAAGAAGCCACCACACCCTTCAATTTCCACCTACACAAAAATCACCACACTTTTTACCTTCTTTTCCCCTTGAAATCGTCCCCCGCTACATTACCATCATTCCATCGCATTTTAAACTTGATTCCCACAAATAGATGGTGTTCCAAGTGTCTTTATTAAATATCAAATAATTTTTAGAGTTTTCAAGCTTCCTACATCTCTTCTTCCATCTTTCTTGCTTGATCTTAGTAAAAACTCTTCCTACTTATTTATATACCTTTCATTTTATCATGTTTATCCATCTACTAGTTCATATGTAACAACATTCATCCACAAGCGTCATTTATGTTAAAAATAATGTTTTTACCAACAAAGAGTTTCAAGAACAATACTTTACATAAATTTTTAACATGAACTAAATAATAAATCTTGTTCTTAAAAAGTAAATATTCATAGATCCATAATTGACTAAACTACTAGTTTATTTTATAAAAAGTCATTAAGGTTAAAACTCTAGAAAAGCTTCGGATGGGTTAAATTATGGTTATGAGATTTTAGATATTTACAAGTATTATTATGAATACTTATATATATTCTACAAGTTATAATTTGGTTAGTGAGTTGTAATATGTTATTATAAAAGTTGGATTATATCTAGATGATAATTTGACCAAGTTTACAAGTATGGTTAAATACATAAATATAGGACTTTAAATGGAAAAATATGAACTTCATAACTAAAAACTATGTTAGTTTAAAGGGTGTGTTAAGATGGTTAGCAGATGACTTTTTAATAAAGATGACACATGATTTAGTTGTGTTGACATAGGATTTAAAATACAAACTTATAAATTTTATAACATAGATAGTAGGTTACTTAAAAAGATGGTATTAAGACAAGTTAGTAAATTGACTACTGTGACTAAATATTTTTATCAAGAAATTTACTATGAATTTCTATTAATTTTGAAATATAATAATATTATTTAAAAATTTGAAATATAATAATATATATACATGGATTGTAAAAACATGAAAGCTAGTGATTTTTCCTTTAATGTTAATAGTTCAAATTGTATTTTAATTAAAATAATACAAGTATTATATAACCTAAGAAAAATAAGATTATTTCAAAACCCTAGTTTCTATAATTTCATATGTAAATTATATAATTAATTTCAGAACACTCAAGTCATGTCTCAGGTCGAGTAAAAATGATATTCAATTAGCCAAACAATAGATTAACTTTAAAATGCAAGGGCTGTTGTACACTCTCAAGTGAAATATAATTTATTAATATTTCCTAAGTAATATATATATATTTCACAAATGTCCATCCTGTATCACCAACGAGTCATCAAGTCAAACACTTTATTACCAAACGTGCGGATGAAATAGTTACATGCTCACATTAAATGAATGAACAACTACATAGACATAAGTTGCCTTAATTATTCTAGGGCGAACTTAGGTCGGATTTCTCGAGCATTTCAGATACTCACCTGTTTACATACCCAATTACTCACTGTCAGGTGAGTTTCGCGGTCCCATTTTTACTTATTTTCATTTTGGAGAAGATTACATGTAAATTACTATTTTTGTGGATACATTTACTTGCCAATGATTTTACATGTTATATAAGTTGTTACTTACCGTATGAAGTCCCCTGTTATCGGACCATTAGTTTATTTCCCAAAGCGAGATAATCATGAATTGTACTATTGGGTTTGACTACCCCCACCCGGGTTAATTACCCTAACATTGACTCAAGGTCTAAACGGGTGTATTATTAGCCTGTTCACCCTGTGCTTACGATAGGCACGGGTAGGGCCAATCTATTACAGTTACAGTCTAGATTTGGTTGCGGTGCTTATATAATATTGTAGTATTATATGATCGACAATCAAATCATGGAAATACTTGTGGTCAATTACACTGTTTACTATTACTTTAAGATATGTGAACTCATCAACTTTATGTTGACATATTTTCATGCATGTTTTCTCAGGAAGTTGAGATTTACATTAGGATAAGCTTGCATGGAACTCATCGTATTTAGGGTCATTCATGCTATTGGGACATTATTTCTAAGTTGTCTTGTTTTGAAAACAATTTTCATTAGTTCTACTACTTTCGCTATTTAACTTTGTAAACAATTATGTACTTTTAAACTTATTTGCAACGTATGTTTTACTAAATCATGTAGTGGTCGATCAATGACTGTGATTCTATGATATTCATGCCCCAGGGAAACCATTGTGGTTAGCGGTGTGACAACATAAGCGTGATTTTTAAGGCTAATTAGAGGTCAAACTCGCACCGAGCGACATCTAATTTCGTCAAAACATATAAGATCTTCTTTGAAATAGTTTACCATACAAATATAATGAACTAGCATCGACGCATATTTTTATCATCTTGAAAAGCTTCGCCAAATTGAAGTACTCAATTAGAGCACAACCAGTGGCCCAACATTTGAAAAATTGGAGTAGGTTATACGATGCAGTCATGATGTTTGACAAAATGCACCCCTAGCTTCGCCAAACGACGCAGTCATGGCTTACCGTAGAGTTTTCTTCCATAGCCTTTCATTGGTGGCCTTTGATGCCATTCAGATACTTGACAACGCGAAAACAATCACACCACTGGTAGGCCAATACCATTGTCGTCGTGTACCAGGTTTTGATCTTTGGCCTGAACAACGAGTAGAAACTAACGTGGCTGACGATCATTGAACCCTCTGCTGCAACCCCTGCTGTAGGAGATAGCCGGATGTAGGTCGCTAGACCCACACTCCGACAATCGTAGCTTGAAAGACGAGAAACTAACCGATAAATACGAGGATCTAAGGCTGAGTGTAAGGATCTGCAGATAAGTGTAGGGATTTGATGATTTGGAGACGATCAAAAGAAGGATTGAAGACAAAATGTATCATCTATATCTAATAAGAGAAAAAGAAAGGAGAGAATAAAAGATAGTTTGTGCGGTGATCACCGGTTATTGAAGGAGAGAGCGTGTAGAAAGAAAACTAAAGTGATGAACTTTGAGAATTCATAGTGCTGGACTTTAAAAAACATTCAATTTCATTTTTCCTTTGGTGGGGAACATAAAAATATGAGTTGTGAGACTTAATATTTAAACCATACATATGAAATCAAATTTAAATGAGAAAAGTAAATAATAACTATTAAGCTTTGATATAAATTACACTATTGCTCCTTTTGTAATGACAGGTAAATGCCATCTTATTTATGACACACAACTCGAGTTCGACCCTTTTTACTCCTGGACTTCCTTTTCTTTTTCTTTTGGTTTCTATCAATTATTCTCCATAGTCATTTACACTAAAATTTAAATAAAGTTTTATTTATACATTATAATATTAAGTATTTTATGTACGTGTCGGTAAAAATTCAAGTCCGTATATTTTCTGACGGGTCAACGATCCAACGTAAATTTTATATAATATGTTTTATTCGATGTTATAAATTCGAGGTACTTTACATTTGGACATAAATTTGTTTTGAAAACGAGTCGCGGAGATTGTAGTCTATACTTTATTACTTCTCATTAGACGTCACCGCACATGTTTATTTTTATGTACTCTTTGAGTTGATATACATTTCGATGCAAGTTTTGTTTTGGGTCACGTCAAATATAATACGCTTTTATTCGACTGTATAGATTAGAATCACTCTATATTTCTTTGTAAGTTTAGTTCAAAACCGAATCAAATCAATTGTAGTATATACTTTATCATGTCGTGTACGTCGGTGCCGTAACACGTGACGGGTAAAAAAAGACCAAACCCCCCCCCCCCCCCCCCCCCCCCCCCCCCCCCCCCCCCCAACCCTTTTATTATTTTATATATAGTCAGGTTTATTGACGGTATGCAATAGATCTGCCCTAAACCCTTTTCCCCATTTACCCGCCAAATCCGCCATGGACGACCTTCAAGCAACCTACAAAGAAGACCACGAAGAAGACAATCACCACACCATGAACAACCACACAAGCGACATTTATCCACTAATGTCGGATCCACCACCACAAACCACCACCACCACCACCGTCGACGATGCCCTAACCGCTCCCACCACCACCGTCGACGAAACCCTAACCATCCCCACCACCAACACCAACACCCCCATCACCACCACATCCACAACCTCCGCCACCCCCGACACCGACTCTGGCACCAAAGACGACCCAATCCCCTCCGAAGAACTCTCCGACACCGACCCAACCCCTAAAGACTCCCCCAATTTCACCAAAATCGTATCTTCAGAAGACGATTTGGAGAATCACGAACAACCCCCAGCCAAGAAGCAGAAAAACATCTCCTCAATCGCACCACAACCCCAAGAATCATCTCAAGATCTCGCTGAGGCAACACCCATCACGCCGATGCCCCCACCTGCTGAAAAACCCAGTGGTAAGAAGTCGACCAACAGCGCGAAGAAGAAGAAGAGCAAAGGCAACAATGTGTGGACGAAACCCACGTCTCGAAAGGGAAAAAAGAGGACGAAAAGCACCACAAGCACCACTGCCCAAACGGAAGACGCTGTCTTGATCACTCCGGTTCTTCGATACCCCGATAAAAGCGATGACACTGCGGAGATGACCATCTGTCTTTCGAAGGTTTACAAGGCGGAGAAAGTTGAGTTGAATGAAGATAGGTTGACTGCAGGGAGCTGTAAAGGGTATAGAATGGTGAGGGCTACTAGAGGTGTGATGGAGGGGGCTTGGTATTATGAGATTAAGGTGGTGAGTTTGGGAGAAACAGGACATACAAGGCTCGGCTGGTCTACGGAAAAGGGGGACTTGCAGGCGCCTGTCGGTTATGATGGGAATAGTTATGGGTTCAGGGATATTGATGGGAGCAAAGTGCATAAAGCTTTGAGGGAGAAGTATGGGGAGGAAGGCTATGTTGAAGGTGATGTTATTGGGTTCTATATTAACTTGCCTGATGGGAATTTGTACGCTCCGAAGGCACCGCAGTTGGTTACGTACAAGGGGCAAAAGTATGCGTATACTACAGATGCAAAAGAAGAGACTCCTGAAGCTGTTCCAGGTTCGTGGCTATTTATATGTTTGTTGATTAATGCTGTATATTTTTGAAATGAGATGAATTGATTTATTCTATAGTCTATATTGTTCTTAGTTCTTACAAATATGAGTTTGTAGATTAACTGTAATCAGCAGTTGAAAACTTGAGATAACATATTAGCTAGCCATTGTTCGGTTATAATTATTGTATTAGATCTGATAGAACTTATTAAGGTTTGGCTGAGTTTTAAAATGTATGCAAATGGAAAGATAATATTTTTTTAATGTCTAGTTTTACAACTTCTAGCAGCAGCAGCGGCAGCAGCATGTAAGTTGTTATACTTGGTAGAAGCTATATTATAGAGTGATAGCTGATAAGTGTATTAAATAGGACAGAAGCAGCTCTGAAGTGCAATGACTAGAAAGTAATTATAAAAAGAGAGGATGCTAACAAGCACATTAATATAATGCCACGATTAAATCTTTTTCAAATTTGGAGACAAATCTGTATGTATGAACTGTACCTCAAGAAAGAAATAAAATCGAGCCAACATACAAGTTAATATAAGGCCATGCTAACTTAATGGAGTTCATATGTCTGATTTTGACAGCTGTCAAAGTTCAACATGAAGATCGTTTTGTCTAATGGATCATGATCTCCAAACGATTAAAAATAGAAGCAAAACACAAGAAGAAAAGGATGAAAATCAGATAGACTATTTGATCATAAACATTGTTGATCGACACTTTTTATTAAAGAAAACTAAATATTTGACAACTCAAACATCAACCAAACAACCCTATTTATACTAAACAAAACAAATCCTACTATGACTCATACTCCTACTTTCTAGGAAATAAAACAACTTTAAACTAATAAACTAGGTAAACATAAATAGTTAAAAGACTCTTAATTAAACTAAAACTCCACCCAAATAGAATCTGATTTTGACTTTGTTTTAATGTGAATTATCAAAGATTATTTCCAACAATCACTCCTTTAATCTTTGTTTGTTATTCACAATAACACCGATCTTTCTTCATATTCAACAAGATGAGCTATATCCTTCTTATCATCCTTTTTATCCCTCCACTTGGTACACTCATTTGCAAAGTGACCAAATGCACCACATTCAAAACATCTAAATTCGCTCTTATCTCTGTTTCCTTGACCTCGTCCACGTCCTTTTTTTTCCTCTACCAAAGCCTCTTCCTTGACCCTTACCACGACTTTGATTACCAATACTTCGTCCTTTATAATAGTGCCAACTTTCTAAATCTTTAACCTTTTAATTACTTGAATTTTTAAGTTTACTTTGATCATTCTCTTTCGGTTCATCATGACTTTTAAGTTGTTCTTCATAAGCTTTTATTCTCCCAACTGCTTCTTCAAAAGACATATCTTCAAGTTTTGAGTATTGTTCCATAGATGCCATTTATGGGTTGTGAAGGCTTTGGTCCTAGGCTGGGCTCAGGTCTATTTTGTTAGGCTATCAACCGGCCCTAGGGTAATTAGGGTTATTTCGTTAATTCTTGGAGCCTTAGTTATTCCCATAATTAGAGCCCTAATCTAGTATTATAAATAGACCCATGATGTAATTGGATTCTTGAACACAATAATAATAAAAATCCTAGTTGCAGAGTGGACGTAGGTCGCATTGAACGAACCACTATAATTCTCTCGTGTGTACTTCTTTTCTGTTGTGTGATTGTGTGTGCTTGATTGCTTCCGCTGGAACCTACTCTGATTGTGATACTTAACGACCAAGATAGGTAGGAACTTCTTTGGATTGAGTTGAGTAACTTGCGTACAATCTTTAAGGCTTGAACCAAGGCTTTTAAACTTAGCTGATATGCCGGTTAACTTTATAAATCATTTATTGTTTCACTTTTTTTCATTTTCAGTATCTCTATCTCGCTTCTTAGAGTTCGTAAACGAGCTTTTTGCATTCTCTTTGCTCCTAGTTGTCGATCCCTGATTGATTTTCAAACATTCTTTGCATCCTTATGTTTTCCCAGTTATCTCCAAATGAACTAAAACATTAGCAAAACACAGGAAGAAAAGGATGAAAAACAGAAAGACTATTTGATCACAAACATTGCTGATTGGCACTTTTTATTAAAGAAAACTAAATATTTGACACCTTAACATCAACTAAACACCCTATTTATACTAAACAAAACAAATTCTACTATGACTCGTACTCTTACTACCTTGGTTTTAAAAAAGCTCGCCTTGGCGCAAGACGACTCTTGAGGCAAGGGTTGGGGGCGGGGCTTTTTGTAACATAAGGCACGTGCTGTACAAGAAGCGCAAGAAAAGTGAGATTTTTTCGAGAAAAAAATCTCTCTGAGGCGTGCGCTTCTTGTCAGTGTTGTAGAAATCGCTAGGTGCTAGTCTGGCGGTGAGGTGCCGACTAGCGATTAATCGGGATTAATCGGATCGAAACTTTTATATATAATTTTCAGTTTTATATATAAATACACACATTTTCATATGTAATTTTAACAAAAATGTTTAGTTTTATATATACACACATATTTGGCCGAAATTTCCATGTTTAAACGGGAATTTCCAAGTTTTCACCGGATTTTTTTAAGTCCGCTGGAACCTCGTCGGAATCTCGCCGGAATCACGGGTTTTTGGGAGTTGCCAGATTCAAGGTTGGAGATTGAGGGTACGCAGGTGAAGGATTTGGAAATCACGAACCAGAAACTTCAATTCAAGGTTGAAGAATGGGATTTAGGGTTTGAATCTAGAAGACGAAGATATGAATTTGGGCATAACCAGATTCAATTTTGGTTGGATTATTGTTAGGGTTTCTGATTTTCTAATGGTTCCGATGTATATGGTGGTGGTGTGATGCTAGTTGTGCTGGTATGCGGTTATGCCGGTGTAAAGGAAGTCCGGTGGCGGCTGCGACGACATGGTCATGGTGGTTCGAATCTTTAATTTCAAATGTGGGTGGTGATGGCGATTGTGGTGGTTGGTTTCTGTATTTGTTTTCAATTTACAATTTGTAAGGAAGTCCGATGGCAGTGCTGGTGTTGGCGGTGGTGGTTTGTGGTGGCAATAGTGGTGGTGTTGTTGGGGGCGGTGGTTTGTGGTTACTGTGGTGGTGGTGTTGGGGGCGGTGGTTTGTGGTTACTGTGGTGGTGGTGTTAGAGGCGGTGGCTTGTGTTGACAGTGGTGTTGATGTTGTTAGGGTAGTTTGTGGTGGCAGCGGTGGTGATGTTGTGGTTTTAGGGGCGGTGGTGTTGTGGTCGCAGTCACGGTGGCAGTGGTGCCGGTGTTGTGTTGATGGTGGTGGCTGTGGCTGTGGATGTGAAAGAAAGTTTATTTGGGTTTTATGTAATATACAGTAATTGTTGGAAATGTGAATAATTTACATTTTTAATCCTTATTATATAAAAAGACCAAAATGCCCTTGATTTTAACAGAAAATTTTAACGGTGTTAGTTGGTTGGAGTTAATCGAGACGGATTGCAAACTAAAGGGAGCAAAATCAAGATTTTAAAACCTTTAGATGAAAACCGTTATTCGGAACAAATCACGTGGAGCAAAAGTTTACTCTATTTTATATATAAGGTTTATTGACGACATGCAATAGATCTGCCCTAAACCCTTTCCCCCTTTAACCCGCCAAATCCGCCATGGACGACCTTCAAGCAACCTACAAAGAAGACCACGAAGAAGACAATCACCACACCACGAACAACCACACAAGCGACATTCATCCACTAATGTCAGATCCACCACCACAAACCACCACCACCACCATCAACACCACCACCGTCGACGAAGCCCTAACCGCTCCCACCACCACCGTCGACGAAACCCTAACCATCCCCACCACCACCACCATCACCACCACATCCACGACCTCCGCCACCCCAGACACCGACTCCGGCACCAAAGACGACCCAATCCCCTCCGAAGAACTCTCCGACACCGAACCAAACCCTAAAGACTCCCCCAATTTCACCAATGTCGTATCTTCAGAAGATGAATTGGAGAATCACGATCAATCCCCAGCCAAGAAGCAGAAAAACATCTCCTCAGTCGCACAACCCCAAGAATCATCCCAAGATCTCGCTGAGGCAACACCCATCACGCCGATGCCCCCACCAGCTGAAAAACCCAGTGGTAAGAAGTCGACCAACATCGCGAAGAAGAAGAAGAGCAAAGGGAACAATGTGTGGACGAAACCCACGTCTCGAAAGAGGAAAAAGACGACGAAAAGCATCACAAGCACCACTGCCCAAACGGAAGACGCTGTCTTGATCACTCCGGTTCTTCGAAACCCCGATAAAAACGACGACACTGCTGAGATGACCATCTGTCTTTTGAAGGGATCTGGTGTTGGGAGTTGCCAGATTCAAGGTTGGAGATTGAGGTGTGCAAAGGTGTAGTAAGACTATTTGATCACGAACATTGTTGATCGGCACTTGCTATTAAAGAAAACTAAATATTTGACACCTTAACATCAACTAAACACCCTATTTATACTAAACAAAACAAATTCTACTATGACTCGTACTCTTACTACCTTGGTTTTAAAAAGCGCACCTTGGCGCAAGGCGACTCTTGAGGCGAGGGTTGGGGCTTTTTGTAACATAAGGCGTGTGCTGTACAAGAAGCGCAAGAAAAGCGAGATTTTTTGGGAAAAAAATCTCGCTGAGGCGTGCGCTTCTTGTACAGGGGGTGTTTTTCTGCTTCAAAGTGCTATAAAGGTTATACATATAGGTAATTATACATTAAAGCATATATAAACCTATTTATAGCTATATATTGGGTGGGGATGCTAAAAATCTATAGGATATATTAAAAAAATTATAGAAAAACTTAGCGCTTCGCATAGGAAAAGCTTGCCACTTTTGCGCTTTGCGTACGAAAAGCCTGCTGCTTTTTCGCTTCGCGCTTTGTGCGTCGGTTTTAGACCTTGTCGTCTTGGTGAGCTTCTCGCTTTAAAACCAAGACTCCTACCTTCTAGGAATTAGAACAACTTGATAAACATATAATTAAATCAAACTAAATAACTAGATAAACATACTAATTAAATAATTAATTAAAGACTCAAATTAAACTAAAACTCTACCCAAATAGAACCTGACTTTGACTTTTTTATTTGAATTAACAAAGATTATTTCCAGCATTATCTTCTCTTAGATTGAAGTCACTTATAATATCTTACTGGCCCTGTGTTCACTTAACTGAGTAGAATAGAAGAGAGAGAAATCCTGACCTCACTTATATGCCCTTGTTGATCAACCCCCTACCAACTTACTGCTTCTCCAACTGGTAAGGTGATGAATGATTCATTTTTTGATCAGTTTTCATGAAATTGTCAAATCTGATACACCCATCAAATGTGTAAATAACCTTTTATACTGAAAAAACATGCAGGTAGTTGCACCAGTTTTTGTTTTATAACAATGTTTACTCATTAAAGAAATGAAAAGATGTGGCCAATCAAGGAATTTTAGGGATACAAATGTAGAGCCATTGCTTTTTTAATCTGGTTAATCAATGTTCTAGGGAGTGATGGAACTTGGGAGGAATAAAAGAAAGTGTGAATTAAATAAAGGATTAAACACACATTATCTTTTACTTCTCAAATAGTTTGAATGGATTCTCTATTCAAATTTCAGTCTTTCATAGTTGTAAAGCAAACACCCCTTTAGTCAGCTTTAATAAGGATTAAATGCTGTAAGACACCAACTACTACATCAATAGTGATACCCATAAGTTCTAACTGAACTTCCTCCATTCAAATTTCTAAATATACGACTGCACCTTCAATGAATGTGTAATATTTAAATATTGCTCATGGTTGGCTTTCTAAACTGATGCTTGAGTTATAGGTTTTTATAAAAGTAAGGATTAAATGCTGTAAGACACCAACTACTACATCAATAGTGATACCCATAAGTTCTAACTGAACTTCCTCCATCCAAATTTCTAAATATACGACTGCACCTTCAATGAATGTGTAATATTTAAATATTGCTCATGGTTGGCTTTCTAAACTTATGCTTGAGTTATAGGTTTTTATAAAAGTGTACATTTGTTGTCTTTTAATTAAATGTTTTGGACTAATCTTGTTGAAGTCCTAAACTAGAAGGGTCAATTTCGATAATTGTTCTAGTTGAATCGAGTCAGCCAATAAACCGTAGGAATAAGTCGGCCAGTGTTTATCAGTTTGATTAGAATTTGGATAGTTTGTTATTTACTAGAGGTTCAAGTAAATACTAGTATAAATAGATGATAGGTTTGTTTTATTTGTAATCGGAAAATGTATTCAATTTATAAAGTGTTAGTCTGTCAGACCAGTGGATTTGATCAAACTGAGTTTTCTGTTTTTGGGTTTCTGATTTTGGGTCTGATTTCCAATAAAAAGTAGCCATTTTGTCATCATTGGTCAATACTGTGATCTGTTGAAGTCTTGAAGGTATTTGTTTGCTATGTATGGTCCGACTTCTATGCTCAATTTTGTTATATACAACAAGATTCTTAGTCATTTATTTATACTCTACCTTGTACCGGTATGCTTTTATACGCGATGCAACAAATTAGTTACTGCTGTAGTTGACCACTACAATTGAATCTAGGAAATAATGATAATCTGTATCATTTTTTATTATGATCATCTTGATTTATAAAATATTATTGTTGTGCAGGAAGTGAAATATGCTTTTTTAGAAACGGAATTTGTCAAGGGTCTGCTTTTAAGGATATCCCTGGTGGGCGTTATTACCCTGCTGCTTCAATGTATACTCTTCCTCAGCAGAGTAACTGTGTTGTCAAATTCAACTTTGGCCCTGATTTTGAAGCCTTTCCACAAGACTTTGGTCAACGCCCAATCCCAAAACCAATGGTTCAAGTTCCATATCATGGCTTTGATGGCAGCGTTCAAAATGGTGTGTCCAACGAAAAGCAGTAGGAATAACCACCAAATTTACAATTGGGGTTTATTTGACTCATATTTTAGTTGTAACTTTGTTTTTTCAATTGGTGTAAGATTAGCAAAATTTTGGAACTGCAGAACTTTAGCTTAATTTAGCATTGAATCTAGAAATCATTTAATTGAACTGTCAGTTTGTTGTTGTGCTTTTGACTTTCCAAATGCTGGTTTTAATTCCTTTGTGTGATATTCATTTAGTAGTTGCATGTATTTTTATTTAATTCATTTGAGTGTAATCTGAGTATCTGACTGGTGGCACCCCTGTACCTAAAATGCGGATGGTTGCTTCCTATTAGTTTTTGAGATAAAAGTCGTTTTCTTATTGCAGGAACTCCTTCGGGTCCCACTAGAACATGCTCCATGCTTAAAGTGGTTAAAGAGGATGAATATTGACAAGACTGGAGCAGATGAAATATCACTTGATATTTAGGCAAGACAGGTTGGTTACTTTTAAACAACGAAAAAAGATCTGTAAAAAAGGTACACAACCTAGTAACCTTCATCATCCTCTTCTCTTGGTGATGGACTTCTAAGCGGTACAACTAGCTATATGTTATAATATATATATATATATATATATATATATATATATATATATATATATATATATATATATATTATCCCTTGTATAATTAAATCTAATAATAGCTGCTGAAGAACTAAAAAGAACAACCATTGAATGGTGGCTTACTTCCCTATGGTAATCATACTAGTGAAAAGCATAATTTAGGGGTGGGGAGCAAAACACTAGAAAATCAAACCATAAGTTGAATAAACAACATTGAATAACATATCGACTTATGCTAATGAGATAAGCCAACAAACAATGTTGAATAACATAATGACTTTGGCTAGTATTTTCTATATTACATCAAATTAAGCCATTAATATTCTAGAGACATATTATATTATAGACACAATTAACCATAGATTCCAATCCGCACTTAGATTACTTTCCTCTCCAAACGCACCTTGTACTCGAGGTGTAGACCCAAAATGGCAATATGTCACTAGATTGTCCGAGAGGCCAAGTTCTCCCTCGTATCTGTTAGGTATTACGTGTACGCGGCTGACCTGAGGATTCGGATAGGGCACGGAAATCAATACAATACTACGGCTCAGGCCTTAAGAACTTGTCGGTATCTGTAATTGATTTCTAAAACGAGTGACGAGATAACGATAGCAATAATGGCAATAACATAAAATTATTACGCAGCGGAATAAACAACCAATCTAAAATAACCAACCAAACTGAACCTAATAAACACAAAACAGAATCTGTTTTGATGGCTGTTCTTTGATTGGAAACAAGACAGAAACAACAGCGATGAACCAGGGAGGGCAGCAGCTCTGCCGGTTGTTCCCTGGTGATCTGCGGCTGCTGAAACAGTGGCTGTGGGTCACTGGAGGCGGCAAAACAGCAGCTGTAGGCTGCTGTCCTTCTCTCGGCAGAAAGAACAACACAAACACCGGCACACGAGTATAGAGTAATAATCAAAGCAGTAAAGAACACAGCGATTTAACGTGGTTTGGACAAGAATTGACCTACGTCTACGGGCTACGAACCAGGGTTTCTTTTTATTACTTTCAAGACACAAAGATTACAAGTACATATGTGGGTATTTATAATAAAAGACAATTACAAACTTAACATAAATAAGTTGAGGCAGATTACTATTCTGCAACATGTTTGCAGGCTGTTCCAGGGCCCGACCCAAGATGGATCGGAGCCCACAACACAACAATCTCCTACTTGGGCTTCGAAACATCTTCACTAGCCCTCCACATCAATGCGTCAAACACTTCAACCTGCTTCCACCTGAATGCGTGAAACATTTGCACCTGCACTTGTCTCGTACTTCTGTAATCTTGAACCTTTATGAAAAGAACCTTTCATACCACCTGATCCGTAGCCGCCTTCATCTGCAATTAACCTTGAAGGCCAACTGAAGCTACACAGAGCTTCAGTTTATCCAACGTGACAACTTTAGTGAACATGTCAGCTGGATTCCTGTCCCCTTTGATGTTATTCAGCTGGATAGTACCATCACTGATTAGCCCCCTGATGAAATGATACCTCATATGAATATGCTTAGTCTTCCCATGATAAATTGGATTCTTTGCAAGTTTCACAGCACTTTCATTATAACAGTACAACGGATACTCTGCCTGTTTTTTGTCTAATTCACCCGGAAAAGTTTTCAACCAAACAAGCTCTTTGCTAGCCTCAGCGGCTGCCATATACTCAGCCTCTGTAGTTGAAAGTGCCATGCTCTTTTGGAGCCTAGACATCCAACATATGGTAGTATCCCCCATAGTAAACACATACCCTGTTGTACTCTTGTAGGTCTCTTTACATCCACCTAAATCCGCATCAGAATAACCCTTGAGAATTGCATCTCTTCCCCTGAAACATAAAGCCATCTTTGAAGTACCCTTCAAATATCTAAGCAGCCATTTAACTGCTTCCCAGTGTTCTCTCCCCGGATTGGACATAAACCTGCTAACAACTCCCATTGCATGAGCAATATCAGGCCTTGTGCATACCATTGCATACATAAGACTGCCCACAGCTGATGCATAAGGAACCTTTGCCATGTCGGCCTTGTCTTCATCTGTCTTTGGAGACTGATCTTTAGAAAGCTTAATATGACTACCCAGTGGTGTATTTCGGGTAGTTGTCTTCTCATGATTCATCTTAAACTTCTCTAATATTTTCTTAATATACTTCTCTTGAGACAATATTAAAGAACCGTTTTTCTGATTTCTGGTGATGCTCATGCCGAGTATCTGCTTAGCTGGACGTAGATCTTTCATTTCAAACTCTTCAGACGTCTGTCGTTTTAATCTGTTGATCTCTGACATGTCGGAACCGACTATCAGCATATCATCCACATAAAGGAGAAGAATGATATAAGAATTTTTGAATTTCTTGAGATAGCAGCAGTGATCCATCTCACGTCTCCTATACCCATTTCTGCCCATAAAATCATCAAACTTGATATACCACTGCCTGGGCGCCTGCTTCAAACCATAAAGACTCTTCTTTAGTTTGCACACCATGTTTTCTTTACCAGCTGCCTGAAAACCCGCTGGTTGTGCCATGTAGATATCCTCCTCAAGGTCGCCATGCAAAAAAGCTGTCTTTACATCTAGCTGCTCTAGATGTAAGTTTTCTGCAGCCACGATACTAAGCACCAGCCTGATTGTAGTCATTTTAACCACAGGAGAAAATATTTCATTGTAATCAACCCCGTGCTTTTGTTGGAACCCCTTAACTACCAATCGTGCTTTGTATCTCTTAGTTCCATCACTTTCATCCTTGATTCTATATACCTATCTGTTTTGAAGCACCTTCTTCCCTGCGGGAAGTTTAGTAAGAACCCAAGTTTGGTTCTTTTCAAGTGAACCCATTTCTTCTTTCATTGCCCGCTCCCACTGAGACGAATCTTTCACACTAATAGCCTCTGAGTAGCACTGTGGTTCACCATTTTCAGTGAGAAGAAGATAGTAAACTGATGGAGAATATCGTTGAGGAGGTATAGACGTTCGAGTAGACCTCCTAACCCAATGTAAGGTATTTGGATTTCCTGAATCATTTGCTGGTGGGGACTGTTCATCCATAGGAGCTGAACTCCCACTATCAAAAAGATCTTGTTTACCAAATTCTTTTTGATCATTATCTTCAGTTTCTGAACTTTCTTCTTCTGTATTTTGACTTTCTGTCTCTGACCCATAGCTTTCTGAACTCTGGTTATCATCTTCAAACACCACCTGATCTTTACGAGTTTCTGGTATGGTTGAATCCTTGTCTTTGTAGAGTTTAGCTTCATTAAAGACCGGATCTCGACTCCTGATAGTTTTCCTGGCTTCAAAATCCCAAAGCCTATATCCTATCGATTCAGATCCATAGCCAATGAAGGTGCATTTCTTTGCCTTGGGATCAAGCTTATCCCTCTCAAAGTTTTTCACACCAGTGTAGGCATCACAACCAAATACTTTCAGATGTTTGTAACTAACCTCTCTTCCAAGCCATTCCTCGTTTGGTATTTTGAAACCAAGAGGAACCGAAGGTCCTCTGTTTGTCAGATATGCAGCAGTGTTAACTGCATCAGCCCAAAAGGTTTTGGGAAGCCCTGGATTCAGTCTCATGCTCCTGGCTCGTTCATTCAACGTCCTGTTCATTCTCTCAGCTACTCCGTTTTGTTGGGGAGTACCGGGAACCGTCTTGATCATCTTGATTCCTCTTTCAGCACAGTAATTCACAAATTCATTGCTGATATATTCCCCTCCATTATCTGATTTTATGCACTTCACCTTCAGATTGGTTTCCATCTCAACAACTGCTTTCCATTTCTTGAAAACATCAAACACATCATACTTGTTCTTGAGAAAATAAGCCCATACCTTGCACGTCGCATCATCAACGAAGGTAACATAATAGCTGGATCCTCCTAATGGTGTCACAGGAGTTGGTCCAAACACATCAGTGTGGACAAGTTCAAGTTTTTCAGCCTTAGGTGTCATTCCCGTCTTCACAAAAGTAACACGTTTCTTCTTACCAAGCACACATGGTTCGCGAAATCCGGTTTCAAGTTCTACTTTCTTCAAGTCTGGAAATTTACCTTTCTCTGCTAGCATCTTCATGCCTTTCTCACTCATATGACCAAGTCGTCGATGCCATAGACTGGATTGACTTGGTCCATTGGTTACTGCATTCACGTCACCTGCTGGTACCTCAACCATGAATAAAGTACCTTTCTTTTTCCCACGAGCAACTACCAAGTTTCCTTTGATGACTTTCCATTGTCCACCCCCGAACGACACATCATAACCTTGGTCATCTAGCTGCCCAATAGAGATTAGCATCTTCCTCAACTTAGGAATTACCCTAACATCTTTTAGTGTCCATGTATTTCCTAGAGGAGTCTTCAGATCAATGTCTCCCATCCCAGTAATATCCCGAGTCTGATCATTAGCCAAACGAACCTTGCCAAAGTTTCATGTTCTCAAATTCTTCATCTTCTTTGAGTTAAAGGTAGCGTGAAAAGAAACGCCAGAATCCATGATCCATGACTCAGTGGTATTCTCAACGCAACAAATAAGAGTATCATCATCTGTATCATCTGTAGCAGCGTTAACCTCTTTCTTTTCTTTAGATGTTGATGGTTTAGGACATTGACTTCTGAAGTGCCCAGTCTCCTTACAATTCCAGCAAGTAATATCTTTTCTTGGTCTTGATTTACTTCTTCTCTTTGATTTAGATCGACCCCTATTACCACCTCGTTCATTCTTCCTTTCTCTGCCTTCAGTACTCAACAAGGAACTGGAAGACTCACAAGTGCTCCTCCTTCTAATGTCCTCACTCATAATCAAGTCGCGAACTCCATCAAGTTTAAGCTTAGTATTCCCAGACGAACTACTAACTGCTGTAACGGTTCCTGACCAGCTTTCAGGTAACGAGGATAACAATAGTAGGGCTAGGACTTCATCATCGAATTTGATATCGACAGACACTAGGCGAGAGATAATAGAGTTAAAGTTGTTAATGTGTGTGTTAACAGAACCACCTTCCTTGAATCTCGTGTTTACAAGTTCCCGAATCAGAAAGACCTTGTTGGCTGCGGACGGCTTCTCGTACATGTTAGACTGTGCATCCATGACGCCTTTGGCTGTCGTTTCCTTCAGAATGTTAAAGGCAACATTCTTTGTCAGCGAGAGTCTAATCACAGCAAAAGCTTTCCTATCTATTGCATCCCAATCAGCATCTTTCATGCTTTCAGGTTTATCACCAAGCAGTGTTGCACTCAAATCTTTCTGAACAAGTAAGTCCTCGATCTGCATCTTCCACCATCCAAAATCGACGCTATCAAACTTCTCGATTCTCGTTTTACCCTCATCAGCCATAATACCGGTGATCAAAGGATGAGAGCAACCTGGCTCTGATACCACTTGTTAGGTATTACGTGTACGCGGCTCACCCGAGGATTCGGATAGGGAACGGAAATCAATACAATACTACGGCTCGGGCCTTAAGAACTTGTCGGTATCTCTAATTGATTTCTAAAACGAGTGACGAGATAACGATAGCAATAATGGCAATAACATAAAATTATTACGCAGCGGAATAAACAACCAATCTAAAATAACCAACCAAACTGAACCAAATAAACACAAAACAGAACCTGTTTTGATGGCTGTTCTTTGATTGGAAACAAGACAGAAACAGCAGCGATGAACCAGGGAGGGCAGCAGCTCTGCCGGTTGTTCCCTGGTGATCTGCGGCTGCTGAAACAGTGGCTGTGGGTCACTGGAGGCGGCAAAACAGCAGCTGTAGGCTGCTGTCCTTCCCTCGGCAGAAAGAACAACACAAACACAGGCACACGAGTATAGAGTAATAATCAAAGCAGTAAAGAACACAACGATTTAATGTGGTTCGGTCAAGAATTGATCTACGTCCACAGGCTACGAACCAGGGTTTTTTTTATTACTTTCAAGACACAAAGATTACAAGTACATATGTGGGTATTTATAATAAAAGACAATTACAAACGTAACATAAATAAGTTGAGGCAGATTAGGGTTAGGGCCGGCGGCCCTCAACCCTATTCTGCAGCATGTTTGCAAGCTGTTCCAGGGCCCGACCCAAGATGGATCGAAGCCCACAACACAACTGTATCCTTTGAGTAATTATCACCAAGTACATCTCCTAGTTTTATTATTTAGCCATAACAGGAACTTCCACTTGGCCGGCCATGCAACCTTCCATATTATCGCAAATCCACTCGAGTAGGTTTGTCATTAATAAGGCAACCACTTTTGACTCATCATCAAGCCTAGTATACTTATGCAACTCAGAACCCTTATAACTCCTCATGCTTCTAAATGGTTTATATGTTTTACTAAGTCTATGTTTTGAGTCTCTCGTTAGGTTTAATTTTATGTGGTAATTTTGTACACCACATGAGGCCTCCCCCCTCCCCCTCTTTTTCTTTTTGTAAAATAGGTTAACATATGTTTCCTTTCGTGCGTCCAACTTTATCTGTATTTATGTTCTACGCTCTTAGTTGCCATCCCGTCCCATAACCATTGTTGACAACTCAACCCATTGCTGATACAGAGGGATAACACTTTTGGAATCTAGAAATGTCGGTTTTGTAGACATGTGGGGTTGGTTAATTGAGTTAAGTTACTATCTAGTTAATGGGTGATGATACTCACGAGTTCATTTGGAAGGAGATATGCTTATGTGGTATTAGACTATTAGTGTATAAGTTATCTGTTAGTTATCTTGCACACAAACATACGAACACAAAACAAAATAAAAACATAACACAAGAGATTTATAGTGGTTCGGTTGGTGTGACCTACATCCATTTTGTTGCAAC
Organism: Flaveria sonorensis; assembly: GCA_025506505.1. Lineage (NCBI taxonomy): Eukaryota > Viridiplantae > Streptophyta > Magnoliopsida > Asterales > Asteraceae > Flaveria > Flaveria sonorensis. The sequence goes on from CM046423.1 coordinate 8,467,814, forward strand.
TAGTATTTATCATTCATGTGCTCAAGAATTCCAATGCCTTACCCATTTATATATAATACAAGATTAGCTAAATAACTTGGTGATTAAGAAAGAGGCAACTTAGGCCCATTGCCTAATTAGACTACTCTCAACATAGGGTTAGAGTCGAGTGTGTTATGAGTCTTGTTCAAAGACTCCACACCCAACATTATCAGCCATTCACAACATGGCAAGATTAAGGTTTGCAAAAGGATCAACTTATTTTTCTACTCTTTTGCTCACACATAAGATAACACAATCAAAGTGTCATTAGGATTTTAATTATTGACAAAAGGGGCTTTAGGATTCTTTGATAAGCCAAAAAGAAAAATTTTTGTGAAAGGATTAAAGGACGGATGACTTGAAATTCTGGAACCAAGAAGAATTGTAAGTGTCTAGTTTAACTTAACTCGCTCAAGCAAGTAAAGGGTTGGTGGAAGGACATCTTACATGAGAGGGAATAGTGTAATAGTCAATGGGATTATATAGCCTCTTAACCAAATGAGGCCTTTTTTGAAAGACAGCTTTGTGATTAAAATTTAACGAGAAGTTTGCTCTTTTATAATTGATCTTCTCACACCTTATTCTCTAAGTGGACATCAAAGAACCAATATTATTGAGATGGAGATGGAAGGAGAGGAATCATGATTTAAGAAGACCAAGATGCTCTTTTATGTTTTTGGACTTGGTACACCTTGAGGACAAGGTGTTATTTTGGAGGGAATTGGTAGTTTGAGTGGGATACAAATTATTATTAGGATAATTAATAACTAGGGATATAAGGATGCTAAATTTGATTTGTTGATGTGAAGTGTAGTTAAACTTTACATCAATGGACAACCAATTAGCCTCAAATTGTTAAACCCTATTTTGTTATGAGAAGGCATTCATGTCCCATCATAATCTAATCATAATCTAACGGTGGTAACGATAACAATAGAACAAGTGCAAAGATGACAAATAGGTTGGTTGAACTCGATAATTCACTTATCCAAATTGAATAAGTAAACAGTTTTATTGGTGGGGTGGAACACTCGATCCATTAAGACCCATGGAAATAAGGAAATTATTATTCAAATATTTGAAAGCGTTGATGGACTCTGATCAGAGTACAAGATCCCAAGACATGTAAGGTCTTGGGATAACTCAATACACGGAGAGCGACATATGAGTGTCTGATGTATGGTGGGTCTATGACTGCAGAACGCTTACAACAAGTGATATACTTTGAACACTTATAACAAATGAAATATTTGGTCTAAGCAACTTATAAATAGTTAAGTATCCTATATCAAGGACATACTTTTGTTGAGAGAAGTATTCATTATGGAGAGCACGATACCTCCATGCCAAGGAAGTATCAAAGTTGTCCTAGTTTGCTAATATGAAACTGTAGGGAATATTTGAGCTTGGTAATCCCGACCTCATCATACCTATGATGTTATCCACATAAACAACAATAATAATCCTTCGACACTTTAAGTAATACAAAGTGATCATATGCACCGTGGATCATTCCAAACTCCTGGGAACACTAGAAAACCAACCAAACCATGCCTTGAAAGACTGCACATAAGGAATGATGTAATGTGCATACTTTTGAGGCCTCCTCATTGGGCTTTGGGCCATATGAATAAAATATAATTATTGTACTATATACAACTAACATTATTAAGCATAAGGAATATGGCGTTTTTTTAACATGAAGGAATCTTGGAAGTTTAACATATGGTTTTTTACTTTAGGAGAAGCAATAAGAGCTAGGAAGACTGGAATTTAAGAAATGAGACTTTGTTCATGTATGTCTTTAGCAAAAATGATCAACAAGAAGTTTGATTGAGTGAGACGAGTGAGTAAAAATGGTAATGGATATGGACAAAAGGGAGAGAATTGTGGCATATAGGGTTGAGTTATTGTTTAAGCTTTGTATCCTAAAAAGAGGGAGGGGAGGAATAGGCATAAACTGCCATGGTAATGGATGAAATATTAGGTCTTTTTTTTATTAATGACAAATTAAAGTTGTAAATTACGAAAAAGATGAGCTATGAAGGAAATAAGGTTGCAAGTCATCTTAAGACGAGCTATAATGAATATAAGGTTGCAAGTCATCTAAAGATGAGTGATTAAAGGAAATAGGGGTTGCAATAATGTTAATGATATTCGCCATATTATGTTATTAGTAGTTTAAGACTATTAATTAAATAATGATGTTAATAATATTGACATATTAATTATTAATTAAAGTAAAAATGGACAAAAAATATATTTGTATGCTAGCTGATCCAACACGTACTTAAAAGCTTCCTATTTTAACCACCTATTACCTAACATGCCCAAATCTTCCATTTTCTTTCTCTGAGTAATGTCAGGACACAAGCAACTTAAGGTTAATTTGTTAATAGGGAGTTTGTGTTTTCATAATCTCTAATTGATAGAAATTAAAACACACACACACAAACTTATAAGTTTACACATATACACTTGCCACACACATGAACTTGTATGTAACTTTAAGACTCAAAACACTATTTAAGGTTAATTAGTTAATTTAATAACTTCAGTTTTTTTTCCATAATTAATAATCTTTTATCTAGAAATTATTTATGTTATACACAAGCATTGACACATACGGACACATACATGGACATACAGGAAAATACAGTTATGCATATACACATGTATGTATACATCTATGCTGTCAAAGATGAGCCACAGAATTAAGGCCAAGGCGAACATCTTGCTCAAGCGCGATTAAGGAGAAAACCTTGGTTTTGAGTTTTGACTGTTGGCACAGGTAAGATCTTGTTGCTATTGACAGCAACAAAAACTCGAAAACCGCACAAGAATATAAAACGGCAAAGAATAATATTTATTGATATATCAATGAAAGCACCACTTAATTACAAAGACTTTAACCCCTGTATATACTAAACAAATTGGAGACCAAGGGATCTAGACTTAAATTAAGAAACCAAATCAAAACAGAATCAACTAATCTATCTACCAAATCTAACTAAATTAAGTAACTAAATCAGAAAACACTTAAAAATAACAACTTTACTACTTAACCCTTCTAAGTATTGGATATTGACAAGATTATCTAACAATCACCCTTTAATCTTGTTTTGCACTATGCTTCACAGTAATGCCGGTCCGTCATTCTCGTTTCGGGTCGGATTAACCTCCTCCTTCTGCTCCCACTTAGGACATTCGGACACATAATGTCAGAGCTCACCGCACTTGTAACATCTAATGTGACTTTTATCCCGTTGAACTCTACCACCTTCTTGACCTCTCCCGGACCCCCGACCTCTACCTCGGCCACGTCCAAAGTCTTCTCGGTTTGAGCTCTCACAACCACAAAGTTCACACATATGGTCCTTTTCTTTTCCTTTTCCATCAATGTTTGCAAGTAACAATTTCCCATGCATATCACCTTCTTCAGCCGGCTTCTTGATACGTTCCTCAAAAGCTTTAAGTCTCCTAATGGGTTCTAGAAAAGACATGGTATTTAGATCCGCAAACTGTTCTATGGAGGCTACAATCGTGATGAATTTTTCAGGCACCGATCTAAGAAGTTTCTTTACAAGCTTCTTGTCTTCTATGGTATGCCCGAGGCTATTGAATTTTGAGATGAGTTGGCTTATTTTCCCTGAAAAATCATCAACCGTCTCCCCGTCCTTCATCTTTAATGCTTCAAAGTCAGATTCAAGAGTACTAAGCCTTGCCTCCCTTACTCGTTCCACACCAATATATTGGATCTGCAGTGCAACCCAGATTTGTTTAGCAGTGTTGTGGTGTGACACCTGGAGAAGAAAATCCTCGGGAATCGCCTGAAACAATAGTGCTATCGCCATGTCATTCTTTTTTCCTTCAACTTTTGTTCCCTCTCTTGGTTCGATTGCTTCAAGTATCCCATGGACTCGGAATATTGCTTTGATCCTTAAGCCCAAGTGTTGTAGTTTGTGGCGTACAACACCGGACACTGCAAAGAACATGTGTTACTTTCTTTAACAGTGATTAACGCCTGATTGTTTTGTTGCTCTGCCATTGATCTGATTGGTTTTGTCTGCTCTACGTTAAAGGAGTTCCTGGGTTAGTTCTAGTTTTACAAAGGCTGCTCTGCCTGGGTTTTGAACAACCCTCTAATCACTGCACTGCCTCCCAAAAAGATGATGATAACTCCTGCATCTGCCACCTGCCTTCTGCCTTCTGAACGCTGCTGCTGCGCCTATTTCCTCGATCTTTTCTTGAAGCAACAAGTAATCTGTTGTTAATCGCCAACTTGCATATCACTACAACCTGCCTTGTCTGCCCCTTGATCGTTAGAAGAACACCAGCCTGCTGCCCTCTCCTACCTTGTAGCTAGACGGCTCTGATACCAATTGTTGGCACAGGTCCGATCTTGTTGCTATTGACAGCAACAGAAACTCGAAAACCGCACAAGAATATAAAACGACAAAGAATAATATTTATTGATATATCAATGAAAGCATCACTTAATTACAAAGACTTTAACCCCTATATATACTAAACAAACTTGGAGACTAAGTTACCCTACCTAGACTTAAATTAAGAAACCAAATCAAAACAGAATCAACTAATCTATCTACCAAATCAAACTAAATCAGACTCGAACACTTAAAATAATAACTTTACTAATTAACCCTTCTAAGTATTGGATATTGACAAGATTATCTAACATTGACCTCCCTTCTTTCCATAGTCATCTCCTTTGCCAAATTTTTTTAAATATTCCATAGTCATCTCCTTTGCCAAATTTTTTTAAATATGGAAAAAGTTAAATTTATTTGGGTTTAGAATTTATATTAGGTTTTTATCATGCTTATAGAGTATAAAAAATAATTTCCTTGTGTATAATATAATTTCATGTACAAATATTTTTTTATTATTTTGATTTTTTTTCCGGCTCAGGCTTGTGCCTTTTTGTTTCCGACTTGGGCTTGCGCTTTTTCATGCCTAGGTGACATGCGAGCCCTTTGTGCTTGCAGCCTTGACTACAATAGTATGTGTACACATACTTGTATATACGTACACACACATATACACATACACACACGTATGTACTTCACACACACATAGATCACATATACATATGCATTTATTTACATATATGTGTACATGGTTTATAAAGGCACAAAAGACAAAGGCAACTAGAGGTCTTGAATTGTAGAGATCCCTTCAAGTGACTTGAAGCGTGTGATTTTGACAAGGCAGTCGCTTTTGCGATGTTTAGGCGCTTTATGTATATGATAGGCTTTCTTCCGTCCCACCCTAAAAAAGACGAACAATAGAGAGGTTGAGTGTTAGTGTGTGTAAGGAAAGAGGGGCGGTTGAGTGTGATAGAAAATACTTGTACATGGAGTTGCTTGTACATTGTGTTTCTTGGGTTTTACGTAGAGTTGTATAGATTTTTGTGTATATATTTTACCATCTTATTTTTTGGTGTTCAAGAATTGAGAAGATAGAAAATATTATCTATTTATAAGTAACTTTGAGATCGGTGGCCTCACGTACGTGAAGTTAGCGCATTTGCCTTGTGCATTAGTTGAAGACCCTAATCGTCTCTAAGTGCCTCATGCCGAGTCATGCTTGTTAAATTCAAGTATGTGTACATGTATAGTATGCATGTTTATTTATTTACGTATACATATTTATACATGTGTATATGTATACACATAGACCAACATTTATATATACATACACATGTATACACACACAAACATATACACATGTACATTGTACATACATATATACCTACATACATGTGTATATATACATGTATGTGTATATATATATGACATAGGTAAGGGTTTCGATAGGAACTTAAATATTGGTAACGAGCATAAGAACTAACCAGAACTTGATACTCAAATCATATAAGTTGGCCAATCTACAGAATCGCAATTAATATCTTTATTGAAGTTTTGGCTATATGTTTGAAACATTCTTCATTGGGAAAGTTTCACCGATTCGCATTTTCATCTTGATGCCCGTAAAAGATACCAGGGCTTTGTGGTCTTAAATGCTTAAATACATTAGTGAATTACTTATATGAGTCAAATATTAAATTTTGGATAGCTCTACCAATATATAAGTTCATAATCCAGCATCTGTATAATCTATAGATGTATAAGTATATCTGTCTATAAGTATACATATACCTATGTGTACATGTATTAGCATACCTATCTGTAGAGGTGAACATACCCATTAATTTAGCAGTTGGTATGCATATACGCCTAAGCTCATCTATTTATTTGGGTGCCCACCCATATGTATGTGTAAATATACAAGTACACATGCCTGGATACATTATGTATGTGGGTAAATTTTATGAAGCCTTACAGTTTTACGGTTGAATCTAACATTTTATAGAGGAATAGTTGTCAATTTATCCAAACTAAATTAACCTATATCAGGAAACTAGTGAAGAGACATTAACTAGTTTCCTATTATACTGCTTCACTAAACACTTCTGATATATAGATAAATACCTAATTGTGCTTATGCTGAAAGGTTAATCTTGATTAATTATTTAAGTGTTAGGAGATAATTGTTAGAATTTATTTATTTTATTTATTATGTTTATTTTGTAGGAGATCGAGTTATATTAGGAGAGTAGATTCCTAAAATGAATTAGAATAGCTTGCTGATCAAGTTTAGTTTTTAGTATAAATGTAAGGTATAGTACTCATTGTAAAGTGAGTTGAGGTTTATTAATATAAGAAGTCGATCATAGTTTTTGATCAAATACCGAGTTTTTTTATTTGTTCTTCGGTTCCAGGCGAATAATTGGTATTTGTACTTCACAAACAGGAAATGCTAAAATAACTAATTAAGCCTAGATGCTCAAATATATTTTATACCCAGATGTTCATATTGAATCTATGGGTTGCTATAATGTGAATATTATCCATACAATAAAGAGGGATATAAGGAACTTTTTGAGTCATTGTATATCAACGAGAGATGTTGATGTATGATAATGATGAATGGATATAGAAACATTTATAGGATATATTGGCTTAACATTAGGATCATGTTGCTTCTTATGGTCTAGTTTAGAATTTAGAGAAAATATATTAAGAGATTATTTGGGGATGGGTTGCGACCAGTTTTCAAGACTTATGCATGAACACTGGTGATGACAATCTCAAGTTGTAAACCAATTGATTTGAGGTTTGTTTTATGTTAGCTAAAAGAGGGTCGGACAGATTGAAAGTCGTCTGAAATACATTTTTAATGCACACATCTCGTGAATCATTTTATTTTCTGAACTTGGGAAACTTAACATTATTATTCCATGTTACACCTACATAATCGATTCGATCTAGTATTACATCATTACTGCATCATGGACGACTGTCATCTTTCTGAAGTTACAGAAGAATATAAACATCTAAGACTGAACAGGACCTGAACCGAAAAGGCAAAACAAACTCATCCCGCGGATTGGTTTTTGTGCTCCATTTACTGCTATGATGTTTGATCCTCATTAGCTCCAACTCTTGTGTCATGATGCACGTTCCTAATTTATATTAGTACTTAATTTGTTATAATTCAAAGTAACACCAAAAAATTCATGATTGTGAATACGAATATGAAAACAATAGGAGTACATCTTCTGAAAAGTCACGAGCACAACCGGAGATTGGTCCATGCAAAATGCGAATAACATAATTATGTTACTTTAAGTAATCGATTCAGGGTGGTGAAAACCTCCAATTAACTCTATTTATATTGAAAATTAGGTTGAGTGGTATCTTTTGGTATTTTAGAAAGGCGATCTTAGCTAAATCCTAGGAGAGGAATGTGCGGATTAGAGAGTTCCACTCTTCAACGCTCTACTTGATTCTTGGTTTAATTTCATTGTTCCATAGTAGAATCATGTCGCTAGAAGTGGGTTATTGTTCGTTCTGCAATATGCTCCTGTTTGTTGGTTAATTATAGGTAGTGGGTCTTAGTATTAGTATTTCATGTTGCGAGTCAAGATTAGTGCTATTAGCGGTAGTTTTCATTTAGCAGGTGTTGTGTTTCCAGTGATATATAAATGGCTATTTTCTTCAGTTGTGGGTCATGAAAAATACAGGAAATTCCTTTAATTTTTTAGGGGTTGTTTGGTAATTTCTGAACCATTAAGTGCTGAACTAATAAGTGGTCTGAACTATTAAGTGCTGAATCATTAAGAGGTCTGAATCATTAAGAGCTAGTATATCACTTAACTATTCAAAGACAAATGTCTGACCAATTCAGATAAGAGGTATTAACCATTCAACATTGATATAATGCTTAACCATTCAGAGACAAATATTTGAACCATTCAGACATTTGCACGCGAAACAGCTCCTTAGGAGATTAACTATCATGTATCAGTCTCTATCAATTTACTTGATGGCAATTAGGATTTGTTCTGATGCTAATTTTAGTTGACCTCCATTATCACATTTAGACTTTTTTTTTCTTAAACGGCTACTTGGAATCTTGGATCACTGACGGCCCACTAGCCCACCCGATTATATCCATTACTCGAGTACGCAACCCGAGACCATCCTAAGAAGGAAACTCACCATAAGAGAAAGAAAACCCTCTGTCTCTTATAATTTGGTTCAAGCTCTGCCATTGTAGATAGCCCGATGACCACATCCTCATCCTCTCTTTTTGGTTAGTAGTGTTAATTTTCGGTTCGATAGTTTAAAATTTATATATATAGAGGTGGCCCCTCTTAAAAAAAATTACTTTCGACCCTCCGCCCTATATAATTTGGTTCAAGCTCCGCCGCTGAAGATAACAATTGTTTTCAAGCATGAGCACCACCTAGGGGCTATGATGATCACTTGAGCACTACACTACAGAGTGATAGTATTTCAAATGTTTGCTGTACTAGTGTCCAATAGTTGTATGTCATTTGAATTAATTGAAGATCTTGTAGTATAACTTCATACAAATTGTTAAAACTCTTGGAACTTGTTAAAAAGGTGTTCGAGGCCGCAGTTGTGAAAACACCATCCAACGCTCATGTCAATAATCAATTGACAAATATTTAAGCATATATAGACATATAAATATAAAATAAGTGCACTGGTAAAAAAATACGTTGGAATTTGATGGAACTGGAATTAAATCTAGACTTTTTATATTTACTAGGCCTATATATTAAACTTAATTCGGGACTTACGTTGCAATCAATTGACAAACATATTAAGCATATATAGACATAAATATTAAATAAGTGACTGATAAGAATATACGTTGGAATTTGATGGAATTGAAATTAAATCCAGATTTTTTATATTTACCAGACCTGTATATTAAACTTAATTCGGGACTTACGTTGTCACTTTTAACTATCGTTTTCATTATTCATCGTTGTTTATAAGCTATTTTTTAATAAATAAAACATTTAGAATATTATTAAAATTCTAGTGATGTGTTAATCTAATACTTACTGCTAAAGCTTCTTAAAACAAATTCCTTTCAAGGCATTGTGGAAAGATCACTAAATTTTAGAATATTATATATTTGCTGTTAGTAGTGTTTGGGAACAACTAGTCAAATTCCATAGAAAAAATAATCATGAACTTGACTAACGCGTGTTTTCTATAATGTTTTGGGTGCTCTCAATGATCATTGAATTTTAGAAATACATTAAGTGTTTAAGTTTATCTTTGTTTGATGACATCAAAGATACACATAATCATTTTCTACCAATGTTGAAATGTTTATAGAATCACATGCTCTAGTAAACCTATGCATTATACGGATTGAATGATATATATAATACAATAAAATTTAATAATTCTAAAACAATATATTAAGATAAGATTTGATTGTAATCTTCCTCAATATAAATAGAATAAAAATTTTATTTCAAAACAAATGTTTTAACAAAAATGTCATTTATAAAAACATTAATTTTAAAATATTTTTTATTTTAATTTTTTTGATGTATTAAAAAAAATCATTTTATAAATTTTGCTACTTTAGAAATAACATTAATAATTTTTTTTTTAATTTATTAAAAGCTTTTTTAATCTAAAAAATAATTAAATATTAGTAATTAATGTGATTATTTAATAAGATAGAGTTCGAAAAAAATTTAGTGAGTAGGAATGTGGTGCTGTCATGTGTCTATTATAGTTACCTTTTTATTAAAGTAGGAAGATAAGAGTCGATTGATAAATAGTGTAAGGAGAATGATAGTCTTAACACTCGTAGAGGGGAATCAATATAAATCTATCATAATTTAGAGGTATGTTTGTATATACATATGGAAGTGTACCGGTAGTTCTCTTCAACTTTATTTTATACAATCTGTCTTTAATATATCAAATCTTATGTATTAGCTATGGATTATTTGTGTGTACACAAATTAAGTATATTCATAGTATTTTATTGAATACATTCAATCATATTTAATTTGTATTGTAAAACAAATTTGATTGTAATACTAATGTTATATGAGAAAGGTTCAAATACAAAGTCTTTGAAAACTAAAAAATGTAAGAAGTGTTAATATGTTAGACACACGTGTTTTTGATTAAGATTAGGTTGAAGACAAAATTGGTAATGTTCCCCGCTCTGAAGTTTCTCTTTTTTAACGCTCGTAACTTTTACATACGATATTATTATTTTTTTTAAAAAACTATATTATAAAAATGAGCATTTATTTATCTTCAAAACATGTATATTGCTGATATAAAAAAATAAGAATTTTTTTTCATGTTTTTTAGCTCATTGTGTAATTTTTTGAATTAATGAGGATTAAATAATTATCTCATAAGGATTACACAATGAGCTGGAAACGTAAAAAGTTCACATTTTATAGCATTGTGTTATTCGAAAATTATCAGTTTAGAAAAACCAATGCATAACACAATAGTCAATATTAGACATAATGATAAGCATTAGACATAATGATAAGTGCAGGACCGTTTAAAGGGTATTTAAGCTTGCGCTTAGTTAACACACTTAGGATGATCTTAAGATCACTTAACAATTCAAATAGGGAACTGTGAACTTTTACTGAAGATACAAGACAAACACAAGTAAAACAAGAACAAGAACACAAGATAAAGTTTTCAAAGAAGTTGTATATTGCTTCTCTAGTTCTATTACAAGTGTTGTACAAGTATATTTGAATACAAGAACCATAGACTTACTTATACTACATCCTACAACCATCAATATGCAAAAGACAGTTGGAAGTGACTAATCTAGACAACAAGATCAGCCTAAAGTCAAATGGCAGATTGCCTTTTGACTAGTGACTATGACATGCCATAGCTCACTGAATTTCCTATTACAAAAAGCCAAGAATGAACAAAAACAGAAACTTGCAGGCGAAGACCTTATCTACTTTATCATAAAGTATGGAAGTTTCACCAACTAGTAATAGCAGGTGAACTACCAGAGCATGCAGTTGAAAGTAGGTTGCTTTACGATAAAGTTGATGGAAAATATATCTTTTCTCTCTCTTCAGAAGAAAATCAGTCTTGTCTTTAAGCAGCTTCGGAAGACTTTGTCTTGAGAGCTTCGAAAGACTTCATCTTTTACCTTCGGAAGAGTTGAGTCTTTGGCTTCGGAAGACTTTGCACTTAGAATATTTTTCAAGTTAAGTGTAAAGCTTCCGCAGCAGTTTCTTCTGAACTTTGGCTTTGGAAGATTTTACACTTAGCATTTTTCTTGAGTGTGTAAAACTTCCGAAGCTAGTTCACCTTTGTTTCGAAGTGCATGTTGGAAGACATGGTTGTTTTGGTATCCTTTGGTTGCATCAGCCTCTTAACTTCAGGGGTTCTACAATAAGCATTAGACACAATGGATAACACAATGACCAACGCTAGACTCAATAATCATCATTAGACACAATAAGCTGCTTGATGTTACACGATTAGCTGATGATGATTACACAATAAATTAGAGAACGTAAAAAAAAACTATTATATTTTCAGCATTGTGTTATTTAAAAAAATTAGTTTAGAAAAACACAATAAAAAAAGATAATGATCAGCATTAGACATACCAATATTATACAATAACCTGATATTATAAAACGATTTGACGAATATTACAAAATAGCGAGAAGAAGTATTATTTTTTTATATATAAATGTTATACGCATCTTAATGATAAAAAAATGTTTGTTTTTATGTTGTAGTTTTTTTTTTTTTTTTTGAAAAAAAGTAGTACTATATGTAAAAATTACGAGCGTCTAAAGAAAATAATGAAATTTGAAAATATGGTTAAGACTAAAATACTCTTGATTTATTATTTAAAGTTTTAGAGTTAATTAAGCGAATGGTCCCTTTGGTTTGTTGAAAATAATAGGTTTGGGTACTGAGGGTTTTTCTAACAGGTTGAGGTATTTTGTTTACATATTGTAACGAGTTAAGGTATTAAAACTAACAGAAGTTAATTTTTCTGTTAAATCTAAGGGTATTTCCGTCTTTTCAGTTTACAAGGACTACTAATGTAACTTAAGGAAGTGTTTGTGTCATTTAACATATATAAAGGAGTGTTTGTGTAATTTACTATATATACACATAGTGTATGTATGTTTATCTTCTTCACACGCATAATAATTTCACCCCCACTACCGACCACCACCCCAGGTCACCACCATGCGGCCCCTATTGTCGGCCACTATCCCATCACAACATCCTCACCACCATCACCTTCTCTTTAAATGAAACAAAAACATTTTTAACACCATTTTCATCATTGCATGATCGCATCATCACAACAATCTCACCGTCATCATCAGCGTATCATCACCACCATCGCACCATCCACCACTTCATCTCTATTGAACCACCACTTCAGTCAACAAGCCCTAAATCAAGAACCCCAATTAGGTAATTCTTAATTAGGGTTTTGAGAAAAACTCGAAGGTGGGAGGAACCGTATGTTTGGATCTATTTGTGGTGGTGTTGTCAGATGGGTGTGGTCATAGAAGAGTGTCGAGCAAGGTGATGTGGTGGCAATGGATTTAGTGGTGGTTGTGAACAAAATGGGAGTGGGAGGGAGGCGACAAGAGTTGGGATGGGGTTTTTCTTACGTGCGGCAGTGATGGATTTAGTGGTAGTTTAGCAGCGTTGACCAATGTGGTGGTGGGCGTCAGCTATGGCAGGTAACAACGCTGGTGGTGGGCAGCAGTTGACCAATGTGGATAACAATGGTGGTGGTGGTCTGATATATTGAAAGTGATGTGGGTGGGCGTGGGTTTGTTTTTTTTAAGTTGTAGGTAATTACACAAATGGTCCCTTGATAAACGAGAGATATAAAATTACAAAAGTAATCCCTCAAAGGGTGTTTTCGGAATTTTATCTAAATTTAATAGAAAAAATAACGTCAGTTAGTTTTAGTACTCATTCTCGTTACAAAATTGAAAAACCCCAACCTGTTACAAGAAACCCTTAGTACTTAAATTTGTTATTTTTGATAAAATATTATGTTACTGAATTTTCTTAGTTCTTAGAATTAAGACATGATGGTATGTTATCCTTTTCTCACTTCATATTATATCTCCCTTTCCTAAAATATCTCCACCCTAATGTTAATTTACCGCATATGCATACTTACTACTTATGAAAAAATAAACACATCATTTAAAATAAAATTAATTTTAAGTAAAGAATTATAAAATAACACATTATAACTAATTTAATATGTAAGTATGTAAGGATGGTTCAACACATTTTAGGGCCTAGAATGATTCATGAAATCGAGGTTTCTTTGTGAATGACAAAAACACTAATTAATAATTTAAGAATACCTAATTAAGACATTTTATGTGTATCAGATTACATATTAATAATTTAATTTATTTTAAAAGTTAGTTTTAGGATAGATTGTATATTTAAAAAAGGATGTTCATATTAATATAATAAATTATACTATTTTTATTCTAAAATCGTATACCGTCTTTTACACTCGTGTTAATTATTCACAACCTGTTTTTATAGAAAAAAAGTTTTCAAAAAGTTCAAATTGATTAAAACACTTGAGAGATCCATAGTATTACAACTTGATGGACTAGTGTAGCAATTGATATATATTTTTATGGAAAAACAAAAGGATTATAAAAAATTATAATACAGTTTGTATTATATAATGCAAAAAGGTGAATGAACTAGACTTTGCGTGTGAAGCGCATCTGAACTCCTTATCAGTGCAAATCAATGACTAAAATGACACAACTATTTCGTAATTAACTAGACATTACTTATAACTAAGAAGAAAATTTGGCACAAATATAAGCTAGAGTAGTTAAATTTTCATTTATTTTCAATCCCCATAAGTTATAAAAAATGAATATATAAATCATAAAACTTCTACATACCTCATTATTTATAAAAATATATCATAAAATTAATTATAATATTCTCTTTAAGTTGAGAATACTATTATATATATATATATACACATATAAAGGGTAAGATTCAAATAAAAACTCATCCTTTTTGTGAGAACCTTTTAACTCATTATCAACCATTGATCAAAATTTAAGTGATCAAGATATTTTTCTTATTTTTTTCTTCAATAAGGGTAAAATAGTCATTTAACCCACATATATTACCTTCTTTTTTTATTTAAAAGGTTTAACCTCTTGTTTTTAAAACTTTCATAACTTTTTTATATATTGTTATTTTTTTTTATAAAGATCACACCATTAAATTTATCATATTTTTCTTTTTAATTCTCATATAATCTTGCGAATTGTATTTTTTATCCGAATTAGGGAAATTACACCGGGTGACCGACACTACTGTTACATCATAGTAAAGAAGTTTTTACGTCCGATATTACACCACTCTAACTAACAGTAACACCATGATTACAACAATCTAACAACCAGACGACATCCATCTAAATACACTAATGTAAGAAAACTTCAACATTATAATTAAACGAAAAATAAAAAAATACATTGTAACAAAAAAACACCACTGTAATTACACTATTGTAACGTAAACTGTTGTAACCTATATAAAGCTTTGAATTACACCACTATAACAAAACAATATATATGAAATTACATCACTACAAAAACAGATTAAATAATCAAATTAACAAACTAACTATATCAATCATAAAGTTCATCTCAACCAATCATGAACTAACAAACAATGAATTATTCATATCAATGCAATCTTAATACTTATAGCAAATTACATCATAGTGTAATTTCTTATAGTGAATTACATCATAGTGTAATTTCTTATAGTTAATTACATCGAAGAAAAACAGTGTTTAACAACAAAAATCCCTAAAATAACATAACTTTCCCCAATACAGTGAATTACATTGAATAACAGTAAATTACATTATATTCTAACGGTTCATTTAAATACAAAGATGAATTGAACTAAAGAACACATCGATCTAAAATGCAACACATGATCAATTTTAAATGCAACGAACTAAAAATGAATTGAACTAAAGAACACATCGGTCTAGTTACCCAATTTTTCTTCAAACACCAGTTTATACAAAGATTTTGAGTAGTTTTAAAGTTAGAATAAGTCAATTTTGTTCATGTTATCAAATGAAAGTCAAATAGAATTGTGCAAGAAATAAATTAAATTAAATTAAATTGCAAAGAAATAAATTAAATTACTAATATACGTTTTTAAATGAAAACTAAAATGGACTTATGCAAGGAATCATTAGAAAACCGTGAATAGGGCTGCAAACGAACCGAACGAACACGAACAAAGCCTTGTTCGTGTTCGTTCATTAAGAAATATTCTTGTTCATAAACTGTTCACGAACACTTATCGAACGAGGTTCTTTGTTCGTGTTCGTTCATTAAGAAAATGAACATGTTCATGAATTGTTCATGAACACTTACCGAATACAAATGAACACAATCATAAGCAAACGAACACAAACAACTGTTGAATAACATGACGAACATAAAAAAGCTCATGAACACAAACGAATACAAATGATTATAGATTTATTTTAGAATAAAATTTATATTTATATTACAAACATTACACAAAAATAATTAAAAATAAACAAGTACTTAACATAAATATAAAAAAATACTTGATATAATAGTCATAAAAATAACTGACACAAAAATTAAGAATATAAACGAACACATTAACGAACATAAACAAACACATTGTCGAACGTTCACAAACGGACATTAACGAACATAAACGAACACATTATCGAACGTTTACGAACATAAATAAACGAACACGACTTGTGTTCATATTCGTTCGTTTAACTAAACGAACGAAATTTTCTTGCTCGTGTTCGTTCATTTACTAAATAAACGAACATAAACGAACTTCCCGCCAAACGGTTCACGAACTATTCGCTGAACGTTCAGCGCTGATCGCGAAGAAATTCATCTTTTGAACTACTGTTTATTCCATGGCCCACTAGTTTTATTTGAAAGCCCACTTATGAATGATTAGTAGAACGGCTCAACGGCACACATGAATGAAAAACAAAACTTAATTCATATAAAAAATAGGGGAGACGACAGCTTAAAAAGAGTTTGATTGGAGGATAGAGGATAGTTCGGGGAAGATGTAACCGCTTTTCACCTTAGGTTGTCGATTGTTTTCAGATCTGAAGCAGGTATGAACTGGACCTCGAACAAGAAGACTTAACCGTGCGATTAGAAGATGCCGAGTTTCGTTGTCAACTTCGAGGAAGTTATTGCCAGAGTGGTGGCGGTGGTTGATTGGTTTGAAGTTGACTGGCCGAAGAGAGCAAATGTTTTTTACACCGGAGAGAGCGAACATTACCGACGTGGTAGAGATGACCGGTGGCGGGGTTGTGGGTTGATTTTTGATGGTTGATTTTGAATTTCTTTCAGAGAAAATGACAACTAATAAAAAGAGAAGTTGACGTTATTCAAAGAAAATGACAACTAAAAAAATAATTATATTGCCCTTATCTTATCTCAGCCATTGAAATAGCATCTTTAATATTTTATATTAAATCAAAGGTTATGATTGAGTTAAAAAGTTCTTACAAATACTTAGAATTATTGCTGGATCTCATTCCTATATATATATATATATATAATGGTTTTTAAAAAAAAACTTTATAGAATAGTAAATAAGTTTTAGAAGTGTTTCAATTATATCACTCAATATTTATTTTTGTTTCAATTAGGTCAAAAGTATTTAAATTAGGTCACTTATTTGTTTCAATCTTTTTTAGATAATTCACAAATATTTTTACATAATTCGTTTTTTTATAAATATATTTAAATTTTTAAATATTTTAATATTTTTTAAAAATATTTTATAATTATGAGTGACCTAATCAAGAAAAAATAATATATGAATGACATAATTAAAACAATCATACAACTTCTACTTACACATATATAAAACTTCTACTTACACATATATAAAACGTATCAACTAAATACTATTTAGTGTATCATTGTTGTTACTAATTCCATCGTCAGTTCAAATTATACTATACCTTGAAATCCATAGAGCAAACACTACAAACACATGGTACAACTTTTTTATGCTTAATTCTTTTTTGTCTTCTAATATATGCCTTCAAGTTAAGATAGATATACATCGTCAGTTCTAATATCTTTTTTTGTCTTTTTTGTCTTTTTTGTCTTCTAATATATTCCATCGTCAATTTTCTTTTTTTAGTTTTTTTTCCTTACAAGTTTTAAAATATAAATTATAATAATATATTGATTATGTTATTACGTAGTGCTTATTTTTATCTAAATTCGAAACGGTGTTATGCGTCATAATGTATAGCCTATCAAAACACAAGCTTACAAGCCCTTAAAGCTAATTTAAAGTTTGATTCTTTTATAATTTTCTTTTATCATGCTTTTACAACTTCTAAAATATAATATTTTATAATTTTAATGTTATGTGTGTTTATTTTTATCAAGGTTAATATTTAAAGTGTTACACGTTTTGAGGTTCCGACCTGGTTATTTTTATCTATGTTTGAATGTGAATTCTTCATGTGTGTTAACTATTGTTTATTGCGATAATCCATTAACCCAACTAGTGGTCCATAGCAAGGCACGTCGTTACTGTAAGTTAGAGTTACAGTGGTAAAGCTAATGATTCACAACGAATGTTAAAAATATTTAAAAAAATATAACAAGACTATTACTTGAATTAAAAATATTAAAATGATTTGTTTAACGATGTAATTTGTATAAAAAATTACCATCATAGAAAAAGTTAAGAAGGTTTTAAAAAGTGATAAAGTTTTTTAAAAAGAGAGAAGAGTTTTGAAAATGAGGGGAAAATCGTTATATCAGCGATATAACGTGGTGTAAAAGTTAGTTACACGGTATAATTATGGTGTACGTGTTCGTTATATTAGGGTTAACGGGTGATAGCAATAAACAAGGGTTAACAAAGGAACTTTACCATACACAATCACATCTATGGGGGCGTTTGATATGCAGAAATTAAATGAAATTCAATGGATTTGAAATCTGAATTCCATTGGTCATTGTGTTTGATTGATAGGAATTTATTAGAATTGAAATTTGAATTCCATTCTTAATGTGTTTGGTTGATAAAAGAATTGAAATTGGAATTAATTCCCTTAAATTCCTTCAAATGAATGATTTCAAAATCAAATATTGAAGGATTACAAATTCCTCTGACTGCCGGCGACCCCAACCGCCGACCCCGACCGCCGCCCCCGACACCGGCCTCCGCTGCCGCCTCGTACCGTCGATGACCTCGACCGCCGCCGCCCCCAACCGCTGCCGCCCCGATCGCCAACTGTCGCCCGTCGTTGACGGATCACCGCCGCCGCCCCTGATCGCCGTCGACTCTGACAACCGCCAACGCTGACACCCCTGACCGTCGATTGTCGCCGACCGCCGCTGCCGAACCGCGTCATTTTAGACGCGCTTGACGGAGTTTGCCGGTTCTTAACGACATGCGTTATTGGTTGGTGGCGGCGGGGTACGGTCGGTTTTCGGCAACGGGCGCGATTGGTGGACACGGTCAATTGTCGGCGGTGACGGTGGCGGCTATCGGTGATTTGTAGCGGCGGTGATCAATGGTCATGGAGGTGGTGGCGGTTTGCAATGGGTGATAAATTCAAATTCCTTTACAAGTGTTTTGTCACTAGAAATGCATTTAGAATTTAAATTTCATTTATAGATTCCAATTCCATTGAATTCCAAATCCTTTGAAAACTATTGAATTCCAAATACAATTCCAATTAATTCCAACAAATTCCGCGAACCAAGCGTTCCATAAGTATTAACAACGCTCTTAGCCGAAAACACCAGTTTCCTTTTTTCTGTATAAAATTACTTATATTATCTCCCGCTTTTTGTTAGGTTCAACTGACGATGCTGACAATCACTCTAACACTTATGATAGCAAACACAAAAGAAAGAATTAAAGACAAATATGAACACGGAGATTTATAATTGTTCGATCAGTGTGATCTACGTGCATTCTCTATAACCAGTGATTTTTATATTTAGGTGCTTACGAAGTTACAATAACATATGATATTTATATATAGGCCAAGAATATCTAGGCTTTCTAAAACTTACTCAATAAACTTTATTACAAAGCTTATCAAATAAGCTACTAGCCCAAAGCTTTCACAAAAAGCTATTAGTCTAAAGCTTACTCAAAAAACTATTAGCCTAAATGGACTTTGACCCATATTTGACAAATGCCTCCACAACCTAACACTTTCAACACGCAAGTTAGCAACAAAGTTTTTACGTTATTTTTTTATTGATTTTACGACCCAGTGCAACGTGTGGTCTTAATAATAGTACTAAATAAAAAGAAAGAGTTTTTTTATTAATTTTTTAGTGAAAAAAACCCTAAATTTAATATTCGATTCGCTCTAAAGTTGGTCGCTGTGCATGTTTTATATGCAAACAAATGCTCGTTTTATCATATATCATAAGTGTATTAACTTTTGAAGCAAGGCTAAATGTCCTCATAATCCATTAAATTAGTTAGTATATTCAAACATACAATATTAACATATGATCAAAGAAATGTTAGTCAATTCCATTTTTTATTTTACAAGTGGTGATTACTGGTGAAACACTTATAGGACATTGGTCTTTCCACTTGCACTTGACTATAAGTTGATTGGCTTGCGTTATTTTCCATATTGATAAAAAATCTTGGACTTAAACCTAAGGGCACTAGTGTTTACCGGTATATAAAAGTTTATTACATGATTGTTCCTTGTGGTTTACTCATATAAGATGTTTGATATTATAATACTGAATGTTCACTCGTAGACAAACTGTTGGTCCTTTTTACTAACTAGTGTTGACTCACATAATATAAAAGTAAAGAAAAACAAACCTAACCGCGTTCTTCTGGCCATACACCATCGGCGAAACCAAGATTCTAGCGATCCAACTACCTCCCCTCCCACAGTAACATCTTATCTCATTGATGGTGACCGAAAGCTCAAGTTAAATTCTTCTTATTTTAACAATCATTGGTGATGAATATGATTTGTTTGTACAATCTCCCCATTTTAACCTCATGAATCTCGCTAGTGATCAATCCTAACAACTATTAAAAAATGTTCAATTCATGGTAATTGACTTCATCTTTTGTCTTTGATATCAACTGCTGTCATGATTTATGTGGGACATTGACTTGCTTAAAGTATTTTAGTTCTACATCTCTCTTACCCGCTTGCATGATATAATAAAAGATAATGCTGGTGATCTCATGAGACAGTTTATAAAACATGCAGTTTCATAATGCATAACAATATGAGACGTATTTCATCCAGAGGCATTGTGCCTACCATGGCTCCTATAACAAGCACAGGTGAATGGACCACGTCTCCTTGATTATCGCCTGAGTATGAGAATGTGTTTGCTATTGGGTCCCAAACCCTGCTCGCATGGACTCCTCACTCCGCGACATATCCTATTAAGTATATAACGATCTATACAAACTTCCATCAACATATGCATATTGTTACACTATTGTTTATAATTAGTATGACCAGATGAGTATAGTGTATAGTAAAACAATCATGATAACTCACTTTAGATGTTGGTATCCATTTGGTTTATGAGTGCATCTGTAATTTCATTCCTATTGATTAGCGAGACGTGCTTAGCTGCCTGTCTCGGAATATGATTGTAAAATGGATAATCATCATCGAGGTTAGCTTTAAGTGACTACTCTTAGTTTAAGCACAGTTAATCATGCTACGCATAACCTAGGACCACGTTACCCACTCACCCCAAACCCCGTTCCTGAATATAATCTAAATAACTAAATCAAACCTAGAACATATATGAAGTTTCTAGAGGTCGTGTCTCTAGAGGTTACTGGATCTCTAGAGGCTCGCAGGACGCTTAAAACGACATTTTGTACGTGAAAGAGTCGATGGAAATGTGAGAAAATGACTAGGGTTTGAACCCCTATCTATAGGCTGGATTCTAGCCTTGTCCAAGACTGAACTGGTCCAGCTGGTGGTCCGCCACTGACCCTTGCGATCGCCTTATCCACTACAATTGTAAATGGATCAGTACTGAATTTGGAGGCGCCACGAGATGGCATCGAGTCATCAGAAACGTTTCAAGACTCAACGATTAGTTATCGGACATGTGTCAATCCAATTTTTGGCTTTTTGAATATTATGACTTATCTAGCCGTTTATGGTCTAGGGTGGCTATTCGCTTCCGATATATTCTCACAAGTAATTTACTTTTCGATGAATTTTACCACTATAGAACCCGTCTTATCGCAGCCAACGGCTGCTGCCCCTTAGACCCGGCTACTAAGGGCGCTGTCCTCAGACCCTTATTTGCTTTCAAGGTAAATATTTTTAATCTTGGGATATTACAATGCTGGTGGGTGGAGACGAGGGTTGGAGGACAATGCAGGTGGGTAGAGACCAACGGAGGCGAATGGGAAGGGGCTTGTTAGGATCGTAGGGTGCTAGAATTGCAATTGCCTTGAAGATGGGGCTGATTTGAGTTTTATGGTCCCAAATATTTATGTATCCATATAATTTGATAGAAGCTCATGCATTATACTAATTGAATATTAAAAAGTAGAGGCAAGACACGCTTAAAATATTAAATTTCGAAATTACGTAATAAAGACTTACAAATTAAAAAAGGAAAACGTGAAACATACTTATTTATTAGGTGAAGAAATAGAAGAAAAAAAATAAGTGATAGCAACAAAGATTTAGGAGAAAAACAGAAAAAAATCAAAAACTTATTTATTATGCGAAGAAAAAAAAGCACGAAAAGTATATAAGAGCTCATAAAATTATGATAAGTGACATTATCATTTACTTATTTATTAGGTGTAGAAGGTACTTTTCATTTTTTGTTTGAAAATGAGTCCCATCATATATTTTTATATTTCTTTATCATATTATTTTTTAACATAAGGGTATTATGGATAAATTTAAAATAGAGTAAAATGTTATTTTCGTCCATGTGATTTGGTGAAAATTACCACTTTCATCCAATAATTTGTTTTTTCACATCTGGATCCCTGTCGTTTACAAATCTTATCATATTCATCCAGTCCGTTAACTCCATCCAAAATTTCCGTTAATGAGGGGTATATTGGTCATTTTACATATATGGTTTTACTTTTCTTTTTTTAAACCTGATTTTATATATCCTCTTTAAATACATTGCTATTTTAGTCCCTGTGGTTTGGGCATATTTACCTATTCAGTCCAAAAAGAACCACCACACCACCACCCGTCACAAGAACCACCAAACCATTGCCACCACCCTATCATAAAGCCACCAAAATCACACCAGAGCGCCCACCGCCACCACGCACACCGGATCGTCGCTACCATGTATACCCTAGAAATCGACAGTCAATATTGAACTTGTAACATACCGCTTCGAAAACGCATATCAAACCCTACTAATACCTCTACAATACCCGTTTTCAAGGGTTCCATACGCGTTTTCGAAGAGGTTTGTTACAAGTTCGAGATTCATGGTTGGTTTCTAGGGTCCACATGGTGGTGGTGATCTACTGTTTGTGGTGATGGCGGAGATCTAGTGTGTGGTGGTGGCGGCGGTCTGGTGTGGTGTTGGTGGTTTTATGATAGGGTGGTGGTGATCGTTTGGTGGTTCATGTGATGGAGTGGTGGTGATTTTGTGACATGGTGGTGGTGTGGTGGTTCCGTCACGGGTGGTGGTGATGTGGTGTTTTATGACAAGGTGGTGGGTTTTTTTGGAATGAATTGGCAAAAATGCCCAAACCATAGGGACTAAAATAGCAATGTATTTAAAGAGGATATATTAAATCGAGTTTAAAAAAATAGAAAAATAAAACATATATGTAAAATGACCATTATACCCCTTATTTAATGGAGAATGTTGGATGGAGTTAACGGACCGGATGAATATGACAAGATTTGTAAACGATAGGGACCCAGATGTAAAAAAACAAACTATTGGATGAAAGTGGTAATTTTCACCAAACCACAGGAACGAAAAAAACAATTTACTCTTTAAAATATTTTATAGAAAACTTAACATCCATTCATTTTAGAGATAAAATGGGTTACCCGCTAGGAAACACCCGTACAATCTGTGTAATATGTGATACTTTGTGACTAGACATGCAATATACACGAGTAATCATAAGGAGTTAAGAAACAACCTTATAATTAAATGTTAAACTAAAATGTTATTTGATAAAGAAAGCAAAACTTTAAAAGGTTAATAAAAATAAGTCGGCCTCAAATTATTAAAATAAATAATAGAAAATAAAGCCATCACAAAAATATGTAATAATATTTTCAAAAGAAGCAAATCGTTTATAATTTTTTTTATAAACTTTAAATACTTAGTCTAAAAACAGCCATAAACATTCTAAAAACATTAAGAATTCCGATCGTGAAAATAGTCATAATCTTTTAGTGGAAAATGTGAACATTTTGATAGTATGTTTTTTCTTGTAGGTAATTGGGACGACGACGACAATCAGTAATGAGATAATGATGACTTCTTTTAATGTATGACCACATTTCCAGAACGCTTACAGTTGGTCATTCATAGCGTAAAACATTTAAAATATAACATTCGCAGCCGAAAAATGTATTGTTTCATTAAAATTAGGCTCGTGGAAAAACATAATATCATTTCATTTACATTACAAAAATTGTATCAATACAATTACATTCTCAAAAGTATAAATGCATAACTTGAGCTATCCTAGTAGCTCCCACATCCATGCTTGCATCTCCTCAGTATCATCGACTATTATGCATACAAAAGTCAGCGACGTTGAGTGAGTTCTAGTTTATATAATAAAATACTTTACTTTCGTTTAAAACATTTCTTTTACTTTCGTATGTGATCATACATCATACATACATCTAGATAATATCATTATTATCTTTTATTATCGTTCATAATCGTTCGTTTTTGTACATTCATTCA
Source organism: Flaveria sonorensis (assembly GCA_025506505.1). Lineage (NCBI taxonomy): Eukaryota > Viridiplantae > Streptophyta > Magnoliopsida > Asterales > Asteraceae > Flaveria > Flaveria sonorensis. Next base: position 8,492,274 of record CM046423.1, read on the forward strand.
TTAACATCTTTCACTTTCATCTAGATCCTGCCATATGCTATGCTCCATCATTGTGCTCGAAGCAACTACCGTCTTGGGGTCGAGCGACAAGGATCCCGTTTTCGAACGTCTTGATCAATCACAAAGATTGACCCCCCTGTGTGCATCCTCATGGGTTAGCTAAACCGTACACAGTTGAGCTAACAACCCAATGGTTGTGAACCTCCATTCATTTGCTTGCAAGACTTTCATTTATTCATTAGGGTCCACTTTTCATCATCGTTATCTTTCACTTTTATTACGTAATACTTTACTTACATATACATAACATACCAAGTAAATTCATATCATAAAATCTTTGTCATCATAAGAGAAAATAGTTTAAGGCATCATAATACATCGTAAACCTCATAAAGCATCATAAATAGGCACATTAGTATCACTTAGCCTATCGAGCACTAGCTTAACTATTCATCCTACTTCTCGTACAGTAATCATACATCTTACGGCTAACACCCCAAAAATTATATAGTTAAGCATTTAACATCATAAAGGTATGCATAACAGCCCCAAAAACTATTAAAAACTTGTAAAAGAGGGGCTAGAACTCACCTGATCTCCGTAAATAACTTCACATAAAGTAGACACATAGTACACAGTCTGCATATAAGTTGACATGCAAACAGATCATTTTCTACACAGTTTCTCATGCAGTTTCGCATGCAGTTTCTCATGCAGTTTCGCCCAACTTTCGTTGGAATTTCCTGGGTTCGCTAAGCCCACTGGTCTACCTATGCACTTGCGAAACTACCTAAGAAACTATAGTTTCACAGGAAGGAGATTGCCATAGTTTCGCATGATGAATCCACGGTTTCGCATGAAGAACCGACAGTTTCTCACAACGCATAAAAATGATGTTTCAGCCCGTTTTTAACCCAAAACTTCAACTTTTTACATCCAAATCCTTCGTTTTTTATCCAGGAACTTATATATAAGCTTTTTACATGATTTCATCTATAAAAACATGACTTTTGTATGATTTTTGCCACTTTTTAAAACCCTAAAACCCTAGAATCCGAGTATGATCTAAAGAGACATTTGGATGATTATTCTTACCTGGATTCTTGCTCTTTTCTTGTTCTTTGATGCCTAAAAATACAGATCTTCAATCCTTTGATCAATAAAGCCTCAAATCTTCACTTTCTCTCTCTACACTCTCTCTCTAGAAAGTTGGTTGTTTGAGTTGAAAATGAGGATGAATATGGCTAATTTGTGTTTATATACCGGGTGTTCACGGGACCTTAAACTCGTCTAACACATAACCCGTAAGGTTAATTTGGTCCATAATCCATTTTTCCTCTTATTTATATTAATCAACCCCTAACTAAGCCCATTATTATTAATTGGCTCGTTTCGAATTTTTCCGGACGTTACAAGTCCACCCCCTTATTTAGGTTTCGTCCTCGAAACCTGTCAGTCGCTGAATAATTGAGGATATTGCTGCCTCATCTCTTTCTCGGTTTCCCAAGTGGACTCTGACCCCTTCATGTGCTTCCACTGTACTCGCACAAGTGGAACCACTTTATTCCTTAAAATCTTCTCTTTTCAGTCGATGATGGCTACTGGCTGCTCCACATAATTGAGCCGTTCATCCACCTCGATGTCCTCGAGTGGCACAATCATATCCTCATCTGCTAAGCACTTTCTCAAATGAGATACATGGAACGTCGGATGAATTCCACTTAACTCATCGGGCAGCTCTAACTTGTAAGCCACCTCTCCTACTCGAGTAATGATTTAGAAAGGCCCTATATAACTCAGGCTTAGCTTCCCTCGTTTCCTGAACCGGATGATCTCTTTCCAAGGTGAGACCTTCAATATAACTCTGTCGCCCACCTTAAACTCGATCGGTCTACGCCTCTTGTTGGCATACGATTTCTGTCTATCCTTTGCTACTTTCATAAAGGCCTTGATCTTCTCTAACTTTTTGGTCGTAGCTTTGTTCACCTCAATGCTCCCCAACTCCTTCTGCCCGATGTCATCCCAACATACGGGCGTTCTACACTTCCTACAGTATAGCATCTCATAAGGAGGCATACCAATACTGGCATGATAACTGTTGTTATATGAGAACTTGGCTAACGGTAAGTGTTCGTCCTAACTTCCACCAAAATCAATGACGCATGCCCTAAGCATATCCTCTAGCGTCTGAATGGTTCTCTCCGACTGACCATCTGCCTGAGGATGGTAAGCCGTACTGATATGTAACCTCGTCCCCATCGCATCATGAAATCTCTTCCAAAACTTGGATGTAAACCGAGTGTCACAGTCAGACACGATAGACATCGGTACACCATGACGAGTTACAATCTCCGTGATAAACAAATCCGCCAACCTCTCGGAAGAATGCGTCTCACAGATTGGCAGAAAATGAGCACTTTTCGTGAGATGATCAACTATCACCCATATGGCATCGAATCCCCTTGCCGTACGCGGCAACTTCGTAATGAAGTCCATGGTGATGTGCTCCCATTTCTACTCGGGAATGTCCAAAGGTTGAATCTTTCTGTACGTCTTCTGATGCTCCGCCTTCACTTGCAGACAAGTAAGGCACTTACTCACATACTCCGTTACCTCGCGCTTCATTTCCGGCTACCAATAATCCTTTTTCATATCCTGATATATTTTTGTAGCACCGGGATGAATTAAGTATCAAGTCTTATGAGCTTCATCCATGATCTTCCCAGGTAGATCCCCATTACTAGGAATCCACATCCGCCCCCATCGGGTCCTGACACCAAGAGTGTTCTCCTCCAACTCGGCGACTAGACCCTTCATCCTTTCGGAGTTAATCCAATCTTCTTTCAGCGCCTCATCCTGAAATTCCTTTACCAGCTTCATCATATCAGAGGTCATAACCAACTGATAAGCCTTTACCCGGATCAATTCAAGTCTCTCTTTTCAGCTAAAGGCATCTGCTACCACGTTGGCCTTGCTCAGATGATAGTGGCTCTCATAATCATAATCCTTAATTAACTCTAACCATCTCCTTTGCCTCATATTGAGATCCTTTTGCTCGAAGAAGTACTTCAAGCTCTTGTGGTCAGTGTAGATGGTGCACTTCGTCCTGTACAAGTAGTGCCTCCAAATCTTCAATGCAAAGACCACAGCCGCCAACTCTAAATCACGAGTTGGATAGTTAGCCTCATGGATCTTCAACTGTTGGGACGCATAGGCTACAACTTTCCCCTGTTGCATCAGCACGCAACCCAATCCCGAATAAGAAGCATCCAAATAGACCACCAAGTCTTCGCTCCCTTCAAACAACGTCAAGACAGGAGCTTAAGTCAATCTCATCTTTAGCTCTTCGAAAGCATTCTCCTGCTCTAGACCCCATACGAACTTCACATCTTTACGGGTCAACTTGGTCAATGGTGAAGCTGTCTTGGAGAAGTCTTGGATGAATCTTTTGTAATAGCCCGCCAAACCCAAGAAACTACGGATCTCGGATGACGTCTTTGGAGACTTCCATTGCATCACCACCTAAACTTTTGCCTGGTCCACCATGATCCCTTCAGGATTAACTACATGACCCAAAAACTAAACCTCTCGCAACCAGAACGCGCATTTGGAGAACTTGGCGTACAACTTCTCTCTTCTAAGCGTCTCCAACACCTCGCGGATGTGACTAGCATGTTCTTCTTTGCTCTTCGAATAAATCAGGATGTCATCAATAAACATGATCACTAATTTATCTAGCATAGGTCGACATACCTGATTCATCAAATCCATAAAAGCAGCTGGAGCGTTGGTTAAACAAAGGACATCACGAGGAATTCGTAGTGTTCATATCGCGTACAAAAAGCTGTTTTAAGAATATCCTGCTCCTTCACCTTCAGTTGATGATAACTAGGTCAGAGGTCTATCCTTGAGAACCAACTGGCACCTTGGAGCTAATCAAACAAGTCATCAATCCTCGGTAACGGATACCGATTCTTCACCGCCAACTTGTTCAGCTCACGGTAATCGATGCACATCCTCATACTACCGTCCTTCTTCTTTACAAATAAGACCGGAGCACCCCATGGAGAGATACTCGGTCGAACGAACCCCTTATTTAGCAACTCTTGCAGCTGAGTCATCAATTCCTTCATCTCAGGGAGAGCTAGATGATACGGCGCCTTAGCAACAGGTTGGACACCGGGTGTCAGATCGATCTGGAACTCAATCTCGCAGTCAGGTGGCACACCTGATAGGTCCTCTGGGAACACGTCTGGGAAATCACGCATGACCGGTACGTCCAAAAATCATGGTACTGTAGCATCCACATCCTTCACATAGGCCAGATAGGCACCACATCCACGCCTCTTACACTTCTTCGCCACCACCATCGAAATTACTTTCGAAACCGTGCAAACCCTATAGCCATAAATCGTCACCAAACTCCCATTAGGCGCGGTCAATCGAATTATCTTCTTACGACATACGATATTTGCCTCGTAGACTGCTAGTCAATCTATCCCTAGGACTACATCAAATCCGCCTAAGGTCATCACAAACAGTCTAGCAGGAAACCTATGACCTTCCAATTCTACCGCACAATCCTCTAAGGCATCAGATATCCTAGTGTACTTTCCAATAACAGTTTCTATGACAAAGGGCTCATCAATCTTTCTACTCCTAGCAGGCAACTTATCACAGAGCACAGAAGAGATAAAACTCCTACTAGCACCAGCCGTCTCTAATCCTATAAGACTCAAATACCAACACGGTCATTCAAGGTAATAGCTCGGATTATGTCAAGTATAGTAAGTCCCTAATTACAGTGGCTAGTAGTGATTAGCCACTTACTTTACTCTTCATTCCCCAAGCATTTCCTATCCTAACTACATCAGTATCCAAATCTACTAAGAACACATAATTCACATAGCACACACACATAATTCCTTTTTCCATTAATTTACATAAAATGTTTACATAAAATATTTACCTGCAGACATGTTGCTACTAGGACTGGCATCCCTTTCCCTTTCTTATCCCATTCTCAGTTTAAGTTTAAGGTTTTTTTTGAAAACATTTTACTCAATTCTCTTAAACTTTGGCTCTGATACCAAGAACGCTTACAGTTGGTCATTCGTAGCGTAAAATATTTAAAATATAACATTCGCAGTAGAAAAATATATTGTTTCATTAAAATTAGGCTCGTGGCAAAACATAATATCATTTCATTTACATTACAAAAATTGTATCAATACAATTACAATCCTAAAAGTATAGATGCCAGACTTGAACTATCCTAGTAGCTCCCACGTCCATGCCTGCATCTCCTCAGCATCATCGATTACCTGCCAACTATTATGCATACAAAAGTTAGCGACGCTGAGTGGGTTCTAGTTTATATAATAAAATACTTTACTTTCGTACGTGATCATACATCATACATACATCTAGATAATATCATTATTATCTTTCATCATCATTCATAATCATTCGTTTTCGTACATTTATTCATTAACATATTTCACTTTCATCTAGATCCTGCAATATGCTATGCCCCATCATTATGCACGAAGCAACTACCGTCTTGGGGTCAAGCGATAAGGATCCCGTTTTCGTACGTCTTGATCAATCACAAAGATTGAACCCCCCTGTGTGCATCCTTATGGGTTAGCTAAACCGCACACAGTTGAGCTAACAACCTAATGGCTGTGAACCTCCATTCATTTGCTTGCAAGACTTTCATTCATTCATTAGGTTCCACTTTTCATCATCGTTATCTTTCACTTTCATTACGTAATACTTTACTTACATATACATAACATACCAAGTAAAGTCATATCATAAAATCTTTGTCATCATAAGAGAAAATAGTTTAAGGCATCATAATACATCGTAAACCTCATAAAGCATCATAAATAGGCACATTCGTATCACTCAGCCTATCGAGCACTAGCTTAACTATTCATCCTACTTCTCGTACAGTAATCATACATCTTACGGCTAACACCCCAAAAATTATATAGTTAAGCATTTAACATCATAAAGGTATGCATAACAGCCCTAAAAACCATTAAAAACTTATAAAAGAGGGGCTAGAACTCACCTGATCTCCGTAAATAACTTCACGTAAAGTAGACACACAGTACACAGTCTGCATATAAGTTGACATGCAAACAGCTCATTTTCTACATAGTTTCTCATGTAGTTTCGCATGCAGTTTCTCATGCAGTTTCTCATGCAGTTTCGCATGCAGTTTCGCATGCAGTTTTTCATGCAGTTTCGCCCAACTTTCGTTGGAATTTCCTGGGTTCGCTAAGCCCACTGGTCTACCTATGCACTTGCGAAACTACCTGCGAAACTATAGTTTCGCAGGAAGAAGATTGCCTTAGTTTTGTATGATGAATCCACGGTTTCACATGAAGAACTAACAGTTTCTCAAAACGCATAAAAATGATGTTCCAGCCCATTTTTAACCAAAACTTCAACTTTTTACATCCAAATCCTTCGTTTTTCATCCAAGAACTTATATCTAAGCTTTTTACATGATTTCATCCATAAAAACATGACTTTTGTATGATTTTTGCCACTTTTCAAAACGCCAAAACCCTAGAATCCGGGTATGATCTAAAGAGACGTTTGGATGATGATTCTTACCTGGATTCTTGCTCTTTTATTGTTGTTTGATGCCTAAAAATGCAGATCTTCAATCCTTCAATCAATAAAGGCTTAAATCTTCAATTTCTCTCTCTACATACTCTCTTTCAAAAGTTGGTTGTTTGAGTTGCAAATGAGGATGAATATGACTGATTTGTGTTTGTATAACGGGTGTTCACGGGACCTTAAACTCGTCTAACACATAACCCGTAAGGTTAATTTGGTCCATAATATATTTTTCCTCTTATTTATGTTAATCAACCCCTAACTAAGCCCATTATTATTAATTGGCTCGTTTCGATTTTTTTTTCCCGGGCGTTATATTTAATTAATACATTATTTCAAACATATAAGATTCTTTAGTTCACTAAATTAAGTAATATCTTATCTATAATACTTTAAATTAACATTTACTAAATTAAGTATTATATTATTAGAAACATATTACTATTTTATAATATTTAATAATAATAATAATAATAATAAAAATATAATAATAAAATAATAA